>CM032333.1:81529319-81655917 GCA_019022515.1 Quercus aquifolioides
GTTTGGGGGTGTTTGATGACTTGCATAATTTGGCATAATTTATCATTTCTCAACTTTAAACTTTAGTCTAATTTTATTTATTTTTGTTGATTTTAGACTTCATTATTGTTATTTAAATTTTATTGCAGATTTGAAGGAAATAAAGATTTAACCAAATAAAAGAGACATGAAGCAGTTAGAGAGAGGCAGCTGAACACTACAAAGAAAGAAGGCTGAAACAGAAAAAAACGTTGGAGAAAAAAGGCTGAAATAGAGCCATGTTTTGGGCTGAAAAGAGGAAGATTTTTGGGCTGAAACAGAGCAACATTTTGGGCTGAAAAGAGGAAGGTTTTTGGGCTGAAAAGTGGAACGTTTTTGGGCTGAAACATGGGCTGAAAGGAGCAACGTTTTTGAGCTGAAAGAAGGACGTTTTTGGGCTGAAAAGAAAATCGTTTTTGGGCTGAAAAGAGCACCAAGTCTAAAGCAGAAAAAGGGCAACACGTCTGAAAAAAGAAAGAAAGGGGAAACAGAAAAGAAAGAGGCGCTGAACCAGAAAGAAAAAGCGCCGAAACAGAAAAGAAAAAAAGGCTGAAACAGAAAAAAAGAGAGGGCTGAAGCAGAAAGGAGGCTAAAGCAGATTTTTGTGTTCCTTTTTTCCTTCAAATCTTCTCAGAAACATTATGGTGAATTCGTTTTTGTTGAATTTAATTTTTAGCATGAACTAAATTTTCTTTATTCTAGGAAAACGATGTAATCTAGTTCCGAACTATGCTTGCTTTTCTATGTTAATTTGAATTAATTCTTTTCATGTTTGTCTGATTTATTCTGAGTTTATTGCTTCTAATTAACTGGCCATTAATTAGATGATTTTGATCTTGTGATTTGCTATCGAAAGAGGGAATTATAGGATAGATCTTGAATATTTCGGCATAGGTAAATATAGAGATCGAAAGACTTGTATGAACCTGTGTAGTATTAAAATCATTGGTCTTAATGCTTTCTTGCTTTATTAAATTGCATACTCTTGTGTAAATTGATGAACAAGAATGTTTCCAATTGACTGTCGAAAGAGGCTTTTGGATATTTTTTGGAGATTGCTAACAAATAGAGAGAATTAAATTAAATTAGCTAGATGAGTAAAGCATAGTGAGGGATTAGGTGAAATCGATTTCCTAGAAGTTTTCTTCCCATTAATTTGATCTTTGAACAACATATTTTTTTTCTCTGCTTATTTTCTTTAATTTGATTTTATTTTAAATTCCAATTACAACAATCTTAGTGACTTCTCTAGATAAAATCAAGATTAACATAACTTTGGTATTTGTCAAAAGTAAGTTACCAATCCCTGAGGACGATACTCTTCTCATCACTTTACTATAAAACTACGATACTGTGCACTTGCAGTTTTGCACCGATCAGCAAGTATTGTCGCTTTCATTGTGACCATGGGCATGATACAAACGAGTGTTATGACTTGAAGCAACAAATTGAAGTTCTCATCAAACAAGGAAAATTGAAAATTTTCCTTGGACATGATTATAAGGATGAGAGACAACCAATGAAGGGCAAAGTGGAGGAATCAATACGTCCACCTTTTGGAGAAATAAAGATTATTATAGGAAACATGTCAACAGGAAGCTCGTCTAAAGCTAAGAAGACCTACCTACGGGTAGTCTAGAATGTTCAACTATCTGGATGACCACCAAGGATGATCAGAGAAGACGAGCCAACCATTGTTTTCATCGACAAAGATGCTAGACGATTGCACCATCCTCATGAGGATGCGATCGTCATCACTTTCGCGATTGCAAATTATAAAACTAGAAGGGTGTTAATAGACAATGGGAGCTCAACAGACATCCTTTATTATCCAACCTTTTAACAAATGAAGATTAACAAGGAGCTACTTCGTCCAGTGAATGTACCATTGATCGGGTTTGGAGGAATGAAGGTTCTACCAGTAGGTACGATCTCCCTACCAGTTGTAGTTGTCTCTTATCCATGACAAATCAATAAGGAAGTAAATTTTCTTATTGTGGATTGTTCATCTTCATATAATGCCATCATTGGACAACCAACTCTGAACAGTTGGAGGGCCGCAACGTCCACCTACTACTTATCTGTCAAGTTTCCAACAGAGTATGGCATCGGAGAAGTGCAAGGAAATCAGCTAGTTGCTAGAGAGTGTTACTTAGCAATGCTTACCATGGATGAGCAAATGCAGATGATGAACATTGAAGAAAGGAGAATATTAGCTAAACCGATGGAGGTATTAGAAGATGTGCCACTAGACGAGTCCAACTCGAAGAGATTTACTAGAATTGGGACAAGTATGCAGGAAAAGACGAAGCAGGATCTTGTTAAATTCCTCAGACGAAGCGCAGATGTTTTCGCTTGGAGCCATGAAGACATGCCTGGGATCGATCCGAGTGTGATTACGCATCATCTAAACGTATCTCCGTCTTACAAGCCTGTTCGTCAGAAGAAGAGAGTGTTTGCCCTAGAACGAGATAATGACATCAAAGAAAAAGTTCATAAGTTAATCACTGCGAAATTCATTCGCGAAGTTTACTACCTATACTGGCTAGCTAATGTAGTGATGGTCAAGAAGGCTAATGGCAAATGAAGGATGTGTGTAGATTTCACAGATTTAAATAAGGCATGCCCCAAAGATAGTTATCCTCTTCCACGTATTGATTAGTTGGTAGATTGAACAGCTGGACATCAACTGTTGAGTTTTATGGATGCATTCTCTGGGTACAACCAGATCAAGATGGATGAGGCAGACCAAGAGAAAACATCCTTCATCACAAGCCAAAGTTCGTTTTGGTATAAAGTTATGTTGTTCAGGTGGAAAAATGCAAGAGCTACCCACCAGAGGTTGGTCAACCACATGTTTCGTCCACAGATTGGACGAAATGTTAAAGTATATGTGAATGATATGCTGGTGAAGAGTGCGAAGGAAAGGCAGCATCTGGATGATCTTTAAGAGACCTTTGATACACTTAGGTGGTATAAGATGAAGTTGAACCTAAGCAAGTGTGGGTTCGGAGTTGCATCAGGGAAATTCCTCAGTTTTATGGTTTCACAAAGAGGAATTGAGGCAAACCCTAACAAGATCCAGGCAATCTTGAACATGAAACCTCTGAAGAATATTAAAGACATACAGAGCCTCACTGGACGAGTGGCAGCCCTTAACAGGTTTGTTTCAAAAGCCACTGACAAGTGTTTACCGTTTTTTAGAATATTAAGGAAGGCATTCGAATGGACGGATAAGTGTCAACGAGCCTTTGAAGACTTGAAGACTTATCTCACTTCAACCCCGCCGCTGATCCCATCCAAGTCAGGAGAGGAATTATATCTCTATCTAGTAGTGTCTCCCCATGCAATAAGCTCAGCCTTGATTAGGGAAGAAGGAAAGCTACAGAAGCTCGTCTACTACACTAGCAAAGCCTTAAGAGGAGCTGAAGGACGGTATCCACCAAGGGAAAAGTTAGCATTTTCACTAGTGACAGCAGTAAGAAAGCTCAGACCTTATTTCTAGGCTCATGTAATCAATGTTTTGACAAATCACCCATTGAAGAAAGCTATGAATAAGTTGGAGGTCGTTGGAAGATTGATCCAGTGGGCAGTGGAACTTAGTGAGTTTGATGTGCAATATAAGCCAAGAGAAGCAATAAAAGCACAAGTCCTTGTAGACTTCATTGTTGAATTTACTCTTGCCGATAATCAGCAAGATGAAGACCAGGGGGCAAAGCAGTGGGTCGTCCACGTTGATAGATCGTCCACACAACATGTAGGAGGAATTAAGATCATCTTACAATCACCAGAAGGAGATCATTTGGAGTATGCCATTCGTCTACAATTTCAAACAATCAATAATGAAGCTGAGTACGAAGCCTTACTTCAGGATTTGGAATTGGCCAAATCACTCGGGGTGAAATCAATCCTCATCCAAGGAGATTCACAGCTAGTGATAGGTTAAGTAAATGGGACGTGTGAAGCCAAAGAAGAATGAATGAAGAAATACTTAGAAAAAGTTAAGCAATGCATCAAAGGCTTTACAACAGCCCAATTTTAACAAATACCAAGGAAAGAGAATACAAAAACTGACGTCTTAGCCAAGACTGCGTCTTCGGATGAGACAGTAGGTGATCAAGTCAAAGTCCAATATGTTCCAAGCATAGATTTTCTAGAAGTAAATCAGATAGATGGAGTTGCCAACTGGACCATCCCAATTGTGTCTTATCTCAAAGACGGACTACTCCTTGAAAACACAGAAGAAGCAAGGAAGCTAAGAATAAGAGCTGCAAAGTTTGTCCTCATGGACGAGGTGTTATATAAAATGGGTTTTTCTCAGCCTTACTTGAGGTGTTTGACTCTTGACGAGTCCCATTACGTCTTGAGGGACGTCCATGAAGGAGCTTGTAGAAACCATTCTAGGGCCAGATCACTAGTCCATAAGATAGTCCGTGCAGGATATTACTGGCCGACCATGCAAGTAGATGTCAAAGCTTATGTCAAAGTGTGTGATAAATGCCAACGCTACAGCAACATCCGTAGATGACCATTAGAGTATCTTAACCCAGTGGTGGCTCCATAGCCTTTTGCCTAGTGGGGACTTGATATCCTTGGTTCCTTTCCCATGGTGATGAGACAAATGAAGTTCTTAGTGGTAGAAATTGATTATTTGACCAAATGGGTGGAAGCAGAGCCCTTGGCGAAAATCACTCAACAAAATGTCAGAAGCTTCGTCTAGAAGAATATCATTTGCTGTTTTAGGATCCCTAGGGTACTTATCTCAGACAATGGACGGCAATTTGACAACACACCTTTCAAGGAATTCTGTGAGCAATTAGGAATCAGAAATCATTACTCCTTGCTTGCCCACCTACATGCCAATGGACAAGCTAAAGATGCAAACAGATCCTTAATGAAGATCATCAAAACTCGGCTTAAGGGGGCAAAAGGGATATGGCCAGATGAATTAAATAGTGTCCTTTGGGCATATAGGACAACAGTAAGGACTCCTACTGGAGAGACTCCTTTTAAGCTAGCATATGGAAGTGATATGGTAATACCAGCGAAGGTTGGAATAACTAGCCATAGGATAGCCCATTATAAGGAGGAGGAAAATGAAAAATAGCTCCGTCTAAACCTTGATCTCATTGATGAGGTAAGGATGGATGTAGAGCAAAGGGTGGCGCGTTACAAGAATCTGATGACTAAGTACCAAGATGCGTTGGTGAAGCCAAGACACTTTAATATTGGAGACCTCGTCCTAAAAAGGGTATCCCTAGCCACTAAGGACCCTGCCCATGGAAAGCTGGGACCTAACTGGGAAGGACCATACAAAGTTATCAATTCCAAAAGGCGCGAATCATACTACTTGGAGGCCCTAGATGGACAGAAGCTAGAACACCCATGGAATATGGAGCATTTAAGGATGTACTACCAGTGAAAGCAACTCGTCAGGAAGGTCAACATGGACGAGATTAAGAAGTTTGTTTATATTATGTTTTCAGTGTTTATGTTTTAAAACACTGTGTTTTTAAGTATTTGAATTCCCTAAAAAGCACTAGCTATTGGCATGTGCTATAGACAGTGTCATGAACTAAGTCCCTTTGTACATAAAGTAATTTAAATTCCCTAAAAAAGGACTAAGTATTAGCGTTGACAAGTTGTTTGGATGATGCTATATACTATGTCCTTAATGTCCATGGACGATACTGTGTACAGATGTTGTACGTCCAGGACAATGTTGTGTACAGATGTTGTATATAAAGCAGCTTGAATTTCCTAATTTAAGTGTTTATGATTCTGTAAAATTAACATCCAAATGAAATGACAAACGTTTAAAATCTCTGGACGTAGAGAATGTCTTGTCATAAGCTATCCTTGATAAAAAGGAAGCAAATTGTCATAAAAAACAATGAACAAGGGAAAGAACAAATTTCCCAATGAAACTTGTCCGATCAGAAACGATAGAAAAACATGCATGTGACATTTCTCATGGACGACATGTCCAACCAGTCCAAATCATGGATAACATAACCAAGTTAATTTTCAAAAATGAGTCTAAAGACGAGAAGTATAGATGGAAAATACTTGGAAAAAATAACATAGATTAACACATTCATAAATAAAAAGGGTAGACGACTATCGTTCAAAAACCCTTAAGCCTAAAAGGCAATTGTATCAAGACTTGTCCAAAAAGTAAGGACAAGTTAAATGTACTTAAATAAACTTGAATGATCCAAAACAGTGGATCTCATAAAAAAAATAATTAAAAAAAAAAAAAAAAAAAAAACAAACAAACACACTATTACAACAAGATAAAAACTTCAAAATCCTTTCATCAACTACTGGGGGGGATTTTCTCCGGAATTAGGGTCGTCATGGGCAGGCTGGGTGGTGGCATCATCTTCAATGTTGACATCCTCAAAGCTTGCAGCGCCAATGTTGAGCTTAATAGAGTTGAAGTCAACCTCAGGGAAATGTTCCATGGCGTCCATACGAAAGTCTTTAAAACTAGTAACGTAGTTCTTATCCAAAAGGTCAGTGAACTCGCTGGACACTCTAAAATCCTTGATAGCATCTCCTTGGGCCTTCTCAAGAAGGACACGAAGCTCGTTGTTCCTCTTTTGAAGATGATCAAGATGAGTGTCTTTCTCAACAACATCCGCCTTAAGCTCTTCGACGAGGTTCTTCAGCTCCTTGACCTCGTCCATGGCATTAGCCGCTACCTCAGCTCTACCCCTACAGTTTGCTTGCACTTCACGAGCCCTTGCTTCCAGCCTAATTATTTCTTAGTCCATCTCAATAGCCTACCTGGATGCTGCCATGAACTTTGACATGGCCTATATATGCAATTGATTGAAGAAGATGATTAGACAAGAAATGTGAAATATGACAAGACGAAATAAAAAAAAAATAATAAAAACATATCTTGAAGAGATCATGAACAACAGAGTGTTCAAATTCTTTCAAGGACATGTCATAACAAATAGCAATGTCTTCATCAATCACAGCCTGTTGAAACCTTTCCCAAGCAAGATCCTCATTCTCAAGAAGGTTCATAGGAGCTCTTCTAGGAGGCTGGGACGAGGTGGTTACAGCAGGCATGGACAGAGTGGCTCTAGGAGGAATAGACGAATCCAAATCAAGTATTTAGATGGATGACTGTTGAGAAATAGAAGGGACAAAAGAACCTAGCTTGACAACCCCAGACTTGGACAACCCATGCTTCACCTTCTTGTGACCTCGACGACTTGGAAGGCTTCCCAAATCAATCGTCTTGGACAAGGTCTTCCTCTTGTCACTAGCTACTGGACGAGGTTGAGGCTAGGTTTCTGGCATGGCCTCCTTCTCTGCCAAGCCCTTTTCCCTTGTTTTCTTTCATGGTTGCTATCCCTACAAAGAAAAAGAATGTTAGAGCTTGATTAAAACAAGAAAAAAAAATTTCAAGTAAAAAGCTTACATCTATGTGTAGTGAGTTCGTGAGCCAAAGCCTCGGCAAACGATTTAGGCCTAAGTCCCTAAGTGGCAAGATGCTAAAGAGTAACTAAAGAATGAAAGCTCCTGTCAGCGAATAGACGAGCCTACTAGACGCGCTCAAGATAAAACCTGCTCAAAGAAGGTCGTCTAATAGCTAAAAAGGGGGGGAGGGGGTTAGACGAATACAAAAAAGATAGAAAATATTAAGTAGAAAAGAAGCATACCTTATGGATGAAGGTTCCCTATTTCTCCAGTATAGGGGGGAAATGGATTCTTGACTACCTCAATAGGGTTCCCAGCCCAAAAACCAGAGACGAAGAAGAACTCCGTCTTCTAGTTCCTATCAGACGAAAGGAGAGACTTAATAAATTTACAATTTATACCCTTGGCTGAGAACTGATAAAAACCCAGGGATTGACTAATTTCTGAGGGTTTGTAGCAATAGAGGAACTCGTCCATAGTAAGAGGATAATCCCCCTCAAACACTTCCCTCCACAAAATCTGCATAGAGACGATAAGCCTCCATGCATTGGGGTTAAGTTGACAAACTCCTAAACCTAACCTAGTGAGTAACTCTCTAGAAAATGCATTAAAAGGCAACCTAAGTCCCTCCAAGAGGTAAGCCTCATAAATACCCACTACAAGACGAGGGTCACAACACCACTTGCCACAGATGGCTAATCTAGGGTTAAGTTCATTTGGAATCTGATACCAACTTCTAAGGGAGGTAAGTCTCCTTTCATCAGTCTTAGAATGGACACCTACAGCACAACTATAAACGGTTTTTACCTTGTCTGGAGTGGTGGACGAAGGAGCACTGGTGGAAGTACCCGCATGTGACCTCGAAGCAACCCTCATCCTTAGCTCCTCTTGAAGGACTTCTGAAGGAACCCCAGGAACTCCGGACATGTATTGTTTGTCCGTAGTATTCCTTCCGCTACTACTACTACCACTACCACTACTTCTGCTACTATTACTACTACTAGAGCCACTATCACTAGTGCTATCGTGATACTTGTCTATCTCCCTATTATTGCTATTGCTAGATGAAGATACAATGGTTTCAGATATCTTGAAAAACTGAAGGAAAACCTAAAGACGAGATGGAGAAGATACCTGACTCTAAACAAAGAAGGCCTAAGGACGCAGGAAGACTTCTAGACGAGGTGCTGGACGACAAATTTCAAAGAAGAAAATATTGGAAATGTGAAAGGGTAGGAGAGGAATTCTACTATTTATAGGCAACAAAGTTGGTCATAGGAAACAACGCGACCAACCGAAAGGAAACATGTGGCATTTTTCTTGAAGGACGAAACAACATGATTGACAAACTTCAGGATCACGCCATGTCAACAATCAAGTAAAAAATTCAAAAAAAATGATATACATACATATATATATATATATATATATATATATATATATATTGGCAGACAACACAAGGACAAGGGGGCAACTGGTGGGGATGAATACTAAGTGTTACTCATTCTTGTGTCGTCATCCAAAGCATAGACAAAATTACATAAACTCGTCCAATAGTACTCGTCCATTATTACAGGATTATATAACGGTCTTTTATGGATGGGATAATCTACGGACGGCTAGTATATGGATGACCAAATCATACTTGGTGAATTTTTCAGATGATTCTCCATTATGTTCAAATAAAAGAGAATACGACACGTTGCACGGCACATGGACGGAACTCCACACACAACGCTCCATATAACCCATTTTCTTTATCAACCGCCAACATTACCCATGATGGTAATGGATCCAAATAAGTAGACCCACGTCTAACTCTCTATAAAAGGGGTAAATCCTATTCACTCAAGGTAAGTCCAGACCATTCACTATTTTCTTTCCTTGTATCCTAGAGAGAAAACTAACTTAACCATCGGAGGGTCCTTGGCCAGGTCACATCGGTCACCTTTGACAGTTCTTTCTTTCTTTTCAGGATTCATAGCCATTACCATAGCTTGAAGTATTTCAGCCTACTAATTTTCATGCATCATCAAAATTAATCATCTTAGATTAAATTTTAATAGAAAATTTTAATTTGTATATATTTATTTTATTTATTTCATATTAATTAATTACTAAATTAATTATGACATCATAACGGTTCGACCGCGGTCTAACCTAGGTTTGACCTTAAAAACCTTGAACCTCTTCCTTTACCGGTTCCTTGAACGGTCTGGGTCTAAAAACCATGGTTGAAACTAGTTCAAAATGCTCTACCCACTGCACAAAAGACAAACGGTTCGACCTTGGTCTAACCTAGGTTCGACCTTAAAAACCTTGAACCTCCTCCTTTACTGGTTCTTTGAACGGTCCGGGTTTGAAAACCATGATTGAAACTGGTTCAAAATGCTCTACCCACTACATAAAAGACAAAGTATATCTTCAGCTTGTGTTTTATGGAGAGAGAGAATCAAGAAACTTTGAATCATTTATGTTTGCTTGTTCAATTGCCAAAGCAATGTGGTTTGCTTGTAGCATCAAGGTTTGATTTGTTGTAACCTCAATCAATAAATTTTTAGTGATTACCAATTATTTTAAACATGATTTCAATAATTTCTTGGCTATAGTTCTGATGAAAGGTGCCTTATTCATTGCCTTATTTTGATTATTTGGTTTTTTAGAAACAAGGCTGTGTTTGAAAGATGGTTTATATTACCTAAAGAGATGGTTGAATATGGCATATGGTGGATTTATACATGTAGAGGAATTGTAACGCCCCAGCCCAAATCAAGAAAAAAGGGGGGGGGGGGGGGGGGAGTTAGATATTTTTTTAAGAAGCCACACGTGTGACCCACCTACCCCTTATTTCCTCACCACACATTAACAAATATCTCCCTCCCTTTTTGACCGGCCATCACTCCTTTCCACCATATTCTCTTTTCTTTTTTTCTTTTTTATTTTATTTTATTTTCACACAATACAAACACTTCTCTCTCACACTCCCTCACTCTCCCACCGGCACCTTCACTTCTCCTCACCTCCACCATCTTTTTCCAGCAAGATCACCGGAAAACTCCATAGGAAAACGGTAAGGCTCACTCACCTCTACTATTTGAAGTAAATTTCTAATCTTTTTGTGGGTTTATATGCTTTTGCTTGAGGTTATGTTTATCTAAATGTTAATAATAATACCCATGTGATTTATGAGCACTAGAAGTGATATTTATGTGTTTTGGTCTTGGTGGATGTATTTGATGAGTGGGTTTATGAATTTTGCAATGGTGGTTAGCTAAGTGGTGAAGATTTGGGAGATTTGGCTTTCTAATGTGAAATAGTTGATGAATATAATTTTGATTGTGTATTTGGAGCTAGTGGAGGATTTACATTTGGGGTTTGTAGTGGTGGGTATTGTTATATATGTTGTTGTTTTGTGGGTCTCTTGAAAATGACATGTATATTGAGGAAGAAATGCATAAAGTGTTAGGATCTCTTATGGTAAAGGTGAAGCTTGGAATGATATGATGACAAGTTGGAGTCTATGCCTTGTAAGGAAATTGTTGAGACACTTTGGAAGTGGAATACATTATTTGTGAGGTTAAATGCTAGGCTTGCTTAATTAATTTCTTAGTTAGCAATTTCTAATTCATAGCTAGATGCAATGTCAAGCTTTATGTCTATTGTGATAAGTTTGCTTGATATTGTTTAGATTCTAGCCAATCTTATTTGGAGCTTGGAAAATTAGGCTTTTGCGGGTTGCAAGGTAAGTAGCTTTTTAATGGGATTTTTGGAAAATAACCGTGTTGCATAAACGTTATTTTTGGGTCAAGCACATTTTGGAAAATTATTTGTGGGATTATGTTTTCTTAAAAAAGTATTGTGTTGTGACCTTATTGTATATGACTATTTACGAAACATGCATCATATTTGGTAATGCGAATGGGGAAATGCATGATTTGTTAGATTGGAAATGATAAGCATCTTTTATAAAATTCTTGGGAATGAATTTTATGGATTTATTGCATTATTTGCAAAAATATAAAGATGTTTTATCTTGACCTATATTATTTGGGAAGTTAATACAAAATCTTTTTGACAAGAAATGAGTTGAAGGCTTTGAGAACCTTGTGAATATCTTGTGTCACACCCCAAACCCCAAAGGGTCCAAAGCACGAGAAAAACATCTCAAAGGTACTTGTAGATTTTGTTCCTTTTGACAAATCCATCCAAATAAAAATCATATCAAGTACCAACATCAAGAATTATCTTAATAATTCCATTAAATATACTCCCAAAGTAAATCAGAGCTCTATGTAATATACAATGACCCTTGGCCACAAAAGAATGGAGGGTCTGAATAAATAATTACATATTAGCAACTTGTCCCATTAGTGGAAATAAAGTCATAACCACTATTAGATAAAAAAGAATTGAGTCAAGCCTACTCTAAGTTATACATCATCAATTATCTCCATTACAAAAGTCAGCCTCCATCAGCAGTTAGTCTAACTACTGCTAGCCACCAAAAAAAAAAAGTCTGTCTTAAAAAGATAGTTGCCTACTCTGAAAAAGTTTGTAAAAAAAAAATGGAATGAGACAGAGCCCAGTAAGTAGCACAAAATGGGGGTGGGGGAAATGTAAATTTCATGATAATGGACATTTTACAAAACATGTTATAATTTGGGAATTTCCATAAAAATCCAGCAAATCCATTTTTCTTAATAAAATTACAAGAATGATTAATAGAATGTAGCACCAAACTTTTTCAAAGAATTCCAACACGAAACTACGTACTATTTACTGTTAGCTATCAAAACACTCTTTTAAAACCTGAAAACCCAACCCAAGGCCACATGACAAGCCGCTAGAAATTAAGTATGCCACATAGACATCAAGTTATGCCATGAAGACATCAAGTTATGCCACGAAGACATCAATTATGCCACAAAGACATCAGTTACGCCACGAAAACATCAATTATGCCACAAAGACATCAATCCGCCACAAAGATGGGGTGCCAAGATACCAATGTCACCAAGACTACGGCATCTAGCTGGGTAATCACCGGGTAATCACATGTCACGGCCTAAGGGTAAAAACTTAAAGAGCTCACAGTTTACATGAAATCAAACACGATTCAATTTCAAGTAGTTTCACAAAAACCTTTGAAATACCCCCATATATTCACAAGGTTTTCAAGTTTTCCAAAATCATTTCTTGTCAGTAAGATTTTCTGTTAATTTCCCAAATATCACAAGTCAAGATAAAACATCTTTAGAATTTGCAAATAATGCAATAAATCCACAGAATTCATTCCCAAGAATTTTATAAAAGATGCTTATCTCTTCCATACTAATAAATCATGCATTTCCCCATTCGCATTACCAAATATGATGCACTATACATAAATAGTCATATATAATAGGGCCACAACACAATACTTTTTAAGAAGACATAATCTTACAAATAATTTTCCAATATTTGTTTGACCCAAAAACGACGTTTATGCAACATGATTATTTTCTAAAAATCCCATTAAAAAACTACTTACCTTGCAACCCGCAAAAAGCCTAACTCTCCAAGCTCCAAAGGAGATTAGCTAGAACCTAAACAATACCAAGCAAACCTACCACAATAAGCATAAAGTTCGACATTGCATTTAACTATGAATTAGAGATTGCTAACTAAGCAATTAATTAGGCAAGCCTAGTAATTAACCTCACAAATAATGTATTTCACTTCCAAAGTTTATCAACAATTTCATTTACAAGGCTTAGAATCCAATTTATAATCATGTCATTCAAAGCCTCTTCTTTACCATAAGAGATCCCAACACTTTATGAATTTCTTCCTCAATATACATGTCATTTTCAAGAGACCCACAAAACAACAACATATATAACAATACCCACCATTACAAACCCCAAAAGTAAATCCTCCACTAGCTCCAAATACACAATAAAAATTAGATTCATCAACTATTTCGCATTAGAAAGCCCAAACTCCCAAATCTTCACCACTTAGCTAACCTCCATTGTAAAATCATAAACCCACTCATCAAATACATCCACCAAGACTAAAACCCATACATAAAATCACATAGATATCTCTTCTAATGCTCATATATCACATGGGTATTATTATTAAAGCTTAGATAAACATAACCTCAAGCAAAAGCATATAAACCCACAAAAAGATTAGAAATTTTTACTTCAAATAGTAGAGGTGAGTGAGCCTTACCGTTTTTATATTGAGTTTTCCAGTGATCTTGCTGGAAAAATGATGGAGTATATGGTGGTGTGGAGTGTACTGGGGGGAGAGTGAGTGTGAGGAGTGTGTGTTGTGTTGAGAGAAAATGAAAAAGAAAAGAAGAGCGAAGAATGAGTGTGGCCGGCCAAAGAGAGAAAAGAGATATTTTACAAATGAGTGGTGGGGAGCAAATGGGTAGGTGGGGTCACACGTGTGGCCCCTTAAAATCTGATCCCCTTTTTTTTTTTTCTTTTTTCTTTTTTTGGCTGGGGCGTTACATTCTTCCCCTCTTATAGAAATTTCGTCCTCAAAATTGTACATAGTAAACTTAGATCTCGGACAAAATGGGCTTTTGCCCTTTTCAACCAAATTAATTAGCCTTATGCCCTCCTTCCCAAACTAAATAGGGAAATGCCCCTCTTTTAAAACTCGATTTTTGATAAATCGAGTTATAAAAAAAAAAAAATCTGGAGCCCTATAGCGGCGTTTTTAAGGACCTATAGTGACGTTTTCAAGACCTAAAGTGACGTTTTTTAACTCGACTTCCATTAAATCGAGTTATAGGCAATTTTTTTAATTTTTTTTACCTATAACTCGATTTCATAAAAATTGAGTTACAAAACACCACTATAGGTCTTGAAAAACGTCACTATAGGTCCTTAAAAACGCCGCTATAGGACCTAACTCGATTTATCAAAAATCGAGTTTTAAAAGAGGGGCATTTCCCTATTTAGTTTGGGAAGGAGGGCATAAGGCTAATTAATTTGGTTGAAAAGGGCAAAAGCCCATTTTGTCCCTTAGATCTCTTTTCATTATGCACCTTTTCCATGTCAATAATATTTGTCCTTAAGTGGTATGCAAAGCATCTGAAGAACTCAAAGATTTCTACTAAGTGCATCAACAATGACATATCCTCACGAAGATGATAGTTAATAGAGCAATAATAGCCTTTAATCAATTCAAGCCATCTCTGTTGTCCCATATATAGCTCATTCTAGTTAAATAAATAACCTAAACTTTTATGATCCATACAAATATCATATCTCTCATACAAGTCATGTCTCCAAATTCTCAAACAAACAAAACTGTAGCCTACTCCAAGTCATGTGGAGAAATCATTCTCATAATTCTTATATCCTACGAAAATCCAATGTAATTCCATCCTTAGAGATCACATAACCTAACAACACTACTTGATGCAACCAAAATTCGCACTTTCACAGTTTAGTAAACAACTTATTTCTCTTAGAATAAATGAAGATAACATCACTGAACACAATGATAAAATGATCCCATTAATCATGAAATGCCATATTTCAACAAATTCATAAAGATGGTAGGGGCATTAGTTAATTCAAACAGCATCATTAAGAACTCATAATGACCATACCTAGTCCAAAAGTCTGCCTTTGGTATGTCCCAATTTTCGACTAGCAGTAACCAACGCAAGGCAGAGGATATTTACTCTTAATGGTAACTCAATTTAGATCATGGTAGTTGGTACACAACCTTATAGACCCATTCTTCTCTCTAAATAAGCATACAAGCATGACAAGAAGCCAACCAATCCATGCCTAGGATAACATTAAAATCATGCGTATCTAGCAACATCATTTTAGCCAATAACTCTCTACCCCCAAGAAGATACAAGACTTAAGCACGAAATTATTCCATATAATATCACCAATTTGGGTAGAAGCTAGTTACTTAAAATCAAGTAGTTCCAAGCTCTTAAACAAAATAATGCATTGGACCAAGATCAAAAGAACTCTAGCATATGTGAAAGACAAAGGAAGTATACCTGTCACCACGGTGTCCGTGGCCTGAGCATCCTGAGTTGTCAAGGCATACACTCTACCCTGCACCCTTTTCCCATCATCATTACCCTTAACAATTTGGGGTGTGGAAGAGGAACCCGAGCCCTTGGTAGTTGGGCATTCTCTAGCAAAGTGTCTAGATTGCTTACAAGTGTAGCACAACTTGGCTCCCAAAGTACAAGGTTGTCCTTTATGGGTCTTACCACAACGAGTACAAGGCCACTTCTTACCAAATTGAGGAGAGGCACCCTTGTCTTGCCCATTATAATGACCCCCATTACTAGACTTCTTAAAGAACCCCTTCTTTGAATTTTTCCCCTGACCTTCTACATGCTAAAAAACAGAGGGTTCTTGCTTCTTTTCATCATTCTTGGAGCCAAGGTTGCACTTAAAGTCTTCTTCAAGACTCATTGCCCGCTTCACAGTCTCAGTAAAAGTATCCACTCCAGAAGCTATAATGAGAGGGCGAATCCTACCATTAAGGCCTTCCCGAAACTTTTTCACTTCCTTGGACTCATCCGAAATCACATAAGGAGCAAAGCGAGAGAGCTTAACAAACTTTGCAGCATACTCCTCCACTGTCATAGCCCCCTGAACCAAATCAGAAAATTTTCTTGCCTTACTGTCTCTCACTACATCGAGGAAGTATGTCCTATTAAAAACTTCCTTAAACTTCTCCCAAGTAATGAGAGTGTCCCTTCCCAATTTCGTCCTTAACAATTTCTCAATGCTTGACCACCATATTTCAACAGAACCCTGAAGAGCAAAAGTGGCATACTCCACCTTCTTAACATTAGTGCATTCAAGGGCTCTCAATAATTTTTCTATTTTTAACAGCCAGTTCTCTGCTGCCACAGGATCAAGCTGCCCATCAAATGTTGGAGGGTTTGCTTATGGAACTCCCCAAAAGAGCAACCCTCCCTCCTACGTTCACTACCCTGGACTGCTCTAGCAATCCTAGCATAAACCTTGTCTGCCACTGCCACCTCATCAATCTCACCACCATCAGGAGTGAGAGGTCTCTCACGCTCTTGGCGTTGCCTATGGCCATGCTCTGGAGCTATAACCTCATCCACATGCCTTACTTTACGTGCTTTCTTTTTAGGAGGCATAGTGTACCAAAGTACGTATACTTATACCCAAGAAACAAAACAAGTAAATCATAAGGCAACAGAGAAGGCTAGCATAGAAAAGATAGATAAGGAAAAAGGAATAGCAGGTGGAAGCTGAAACAAATGTACAAAATAAGGAATTCATCAAACCCCTAATGCTCTGACTTAGATCAAATAAAAATCATATCAAGTACCAACATCAAGAATTATCATAATAATTCCATTAAATATACTCCTAAAGTAAGTTAGAGCTCTATGTAATATACAATGACCCTTGGCCACAAAAGAATGGAGGTCTGAATAAATAATTACATATTAGCAACTTGTCCCATTAGTGGAAATAAAGTCATAACCACTATTAGATACAAAATAATTGAGTCAAGCCTACTCTAAGTTATACATCATCAATTATCTCCATCACAAAAGTCGGCCTCCATCAGCAGTTAGTCTAACTACTGCTAGCCACCAAAAAAAAAAAAAGCTGTCTCAAAAAGATAGTCGCCTACTTTGAAAAACTTTGTAAAAAAAATAGAATGAGATAGAGCCCAGTAAGTAGCACAAAATGGGGGTGGGGGAAATACAAGTTTCATGATAATGGACATTTTACAAAACATGTTATAATTTGGAAATTTCCATGAAAATCTAGCAAATCCGTTTTTCTTAATAAAATGACAAGAATGATTAATAGAATGTAGCACCAAACTTTTTCAAAGTATTCCAACATGAAACTACGTACTATTTACTGTTAGCTATCAAAACACCCTTTTAAAACCTGAAAACCCAGCCCAAGGCCACATGAGAAGCCGCTAGACGTTAAGTGTGCCACACAGACATCAAGTTATGCCACGAAGACATCAATTATGCCACAAAGACATCAATTATGCCACAAAGACATCAATCTGCCACAAAGACGGGGTGCCAAGATACCAATGTCACCAAGACTAAGGCATCAAGCTGGGTAATCACATGTCACAGCCTAAGGGTAAAAACATAAAGAGCTCACAGTTTACATGAAATCAAACACGATTCAATTTCAAGTAGTTTCACAAAAACCTTTGAAATACCCCATATATTCACAAGGTTCTCAAGTTTTCCAAAATCGTTTCTTGTCAGTAAGATTTTCTATCAATTTCCCAAATATCACAAGTCAAGATAAAACATCTTTAGAATTTGCAAATAATGCAATAAATCCATAGAATTCATTCCCAAGAATCATGCATTTCCCCATTCGCATTACCAAATATGATGCACTATACATAAATAGTCATATATAATAGGGCCACAACACAATACTTTTTAAGAAGACATAATCTTACAAATAATTTTCCAATATGTGTTTGACCCAAAAACAACATTTATGCAACATGATTATTTTTCAAAAATCCCATTAAAAAACTACTTACCTTGCAACCCGCAAAAAGCCTAACTCTCCGAGCTCCAAAGGAGATTAGCTAGAACCTAAACAATACCAAGCAAACCTACCACAATAAGCATAAAGTTCGACATTGCATTTAACTATGAATTAGAGATTGCTAACTAAGCAATTAATTAGGCAAGCTTAGTAATTAACCTCACAAATAATGTATTTCACTTCCAAAGTCTATCAACAGTTTCATTTACAAGGCTTAGACTCCAATTTATAATCATGTCATTCAAAGCCTCTTCTTTACCATAAGAGATCCCAACACTTTATGAATTTCTTCCTCAATATACATGTCATTTTCAAGATACCCACAAAACAACAACATATATAACAATACCCACCATTACAAACCCCAAAAGTAAATCCTCCACTAGCTCCAAATACACAATAAAAATTAGATTCATCAACTATTTCGCATTAGAAAGCCCAAACTCCCAAATCTTCACCACTTAGCTAACCACCATTGCAAAATCATAAACCCACTCATCAAATACATCCACCAAGACTAAAACCCATACATAACCTCAAGCAAAAGCATATAAACCCACAAAAAGATTAGTAATTTTTACTTCAAATAGTAGAGGCGAGTGAGCCTTACTGTTTTCCTATTGAGTTTTCCGGTGATCTTGCCGAAAAAATGTTGGAGTATATGGTGGTGTGGATTGTACTGGTGGGAGAGTGAGTGAGAGGAGTGTGTGTTGTGTTGAGAGAAAATGAAAAAGAAAAGAAGAGCAAAGAATGAGTGTGGCCGGCCAAAGAGAGAAAAGAGATTTTTACAAATGAGTGGTGGGGAGCAAATGGGTAGGTGGGGTCACACGTGTGGCCCCTTAAAATCTGATCTCCTTTTTTTTTTTTTTTTTGGCTGGGGTGTTACATCTTGGGCATTCAAATATTTTATGAAACTACTTGGAAGTGAATTATGTATTTTGAATTAAAGCTAATTTGTGAGCTCTTTATGTTCTACCCATGTGCTGTGACATATGATTACCCAGTGATTACCTAGCTAGATATAGTCTGTGTGACATTGGTATCTTAGCACCCGTCTTTGTGATGGTTATTGAGTTCCGTCTTTGTGATGGCGATGAAATCCGTCTTTGTGACGGCATATTAGTTCCATCTTTGTGACGGCAATGAATTTCGTCTTTGTTACGACATATTTAGTTCCGGCTGTGTGTCGGCAATGAGTTCCGTATTTGTGACGGCAGATTAGTTCCGTCTTTGTGATGACATTATCATGTGGCCTTGGGTTTGGAATTGTATTGTTATTGCTCACAAATTATAGTATGTAGTTTCATGAGAACATTTTGAGAAGCTTTATGCCATGTCATTTTATTCATTCTTGTCATATTCTTTTTGGAAATGATTTTGTAGAAATTATTTGGAAATTCACAAATTAAAACATGATTTGCAAATTGTTATCATCATGAAACTTGCATTTCCCTCACTCCTATTAATTATGCTACTTACTGGGCTCTGTCTCATTCTATTATTTTACAAACTTTTTCAGAGTAGGCAGCTATCTTTTTTGAGACAGCTTTTTGGTGGCTAGCAGTAGATAGACTAACTACTGATGGAGGCTGACTTTTGTGATGGAGATACTTGATGATGTATAACTTAGAGTAGGCTTGACCCAATTTTTTTGTATCTAATAGTGGTTATGCCTTTATTTCCACTAATGGGACAAGTTAATGTTATGTAATTATTTATTCAGACCTCCATTCTTTTGTGACCAATAGTCATTGTATTTATTGCATAGAGCTCTGACTTACTTTGGGGGTATATTTAATGAAATTATTAGGATAATTCTTAATGTTGGTATTTGTTATGATTTTATTTGGATTGATTTGCCAAAAGGAATAAATCTACAGGTACCTTTGAGATGTTTTTCTCATACTTTGGACTCTTTCGGGTTTGGGGCATGATAGGAATGCTTGTTGCTAGGGTTAATCTGAAAAATGATGCAAGTCTTTTGTGAAGAGATTATGGCATTGTGCCGGGTGAGAGGGGATTTTTTTGGTTGCAGGCTTTGACTCTTTAAGAAGAAAAGATTGGATCAACTTTATAGCAAGCTGGGGAGAACTATTGTGCTTTGCTGTTATGGTGCTACAACAACAACAAAAAAAGAGAGATATTACTGTAGCTCTTAGAGAAGCTCTTGGGGCAGTTTGTTGGAGGAGTATATAATGTTACCTTGGGAATAAACTACACGCCATATTAATGTATTTTGAAATGATTCTTACTAAACTTATTTTGCTCCTAAGCTTGGTATTTTATTTATTTATTTATTATTTTTAAAAGGCAATAAAGGAAAGGCTAGATATCATAGTTCTTAACCGTGGTCTTGTTCATGGGTAAACCTCGAAGTCATGGGGAGGGATTTAAACAAGTGAATTGTCTTCTGTGGCTATTGCATGAATCTGTTGGGAGTTTTTTTGTGCAGTTGAGTCATTTCATTTGTAGGAATTGGTCAAGTTCCTGCAATATAATGGGTTGGGAAGGCTGTACAAGATTGGCAGAAATATATTGAATATATGTTATGCACAAAAGTTATTGTTTTGTATTACCTTTTTCAGTAAGTATGAAATAAACATTTTGAAATGGTTCACAAAACTTACTTCATCCAAATGCAATGTGCTCTTTGAAACACATTTAAACTACATTGGGTAGTGAAAACATGAGGGTATAATTATATTAAACCGCTAATTTTATTTATTTATTTATTTATTGGTGTAAACAAATTATCAGTATTTCTTTAAACATTGTGTTGAGTGGTTTGACTAGCATGGCATATCGCAAGTTAGGATATGTAAGTAATTGTAATTAACAAAATGGTTTTAGGAATTTGGAGTATAATAATTTTAATAAAAACTTTAATAACGTGCTTTTTTAAATTTGAATAAAGAAGGATTTCATTAGAAACTAAGCTGAATGAGTATGCCAAACTTATGAGATACAAGGTAGAGGCATTAAAAATATCATAATTTATAACAAAATCTTCATTGTGCACAATTGTAAGTGTTTAATAAAGAAATTTCAACCCAAGTATAGCACAATATTTTTTTTATGAATTTAATTATTTTTTTTTTAATTCAATAAAAAGCTAGATCATGCAGTAAGTGTTTAATAAAGAAATTTCAACCCAAGAATAGCACAAAATTTTTTTGTGTGAATTTAATTACTGTTTTTCTAATTCAATAAAGAGCTAGATTATGGTTTTAGTTAGAACTTTTAGAAGTCTTTGGAAAGTGATTAGACTCCTTTACATTGTATTGCTCTAAAAGGATAACTTAATTATATGGATATATCCATATCTTACATAGTTAATCTAACTATATCGAAAATTTTGTTATGATTAAGAAATTAGCATTAGCCATGCATACAATTTTTTAGTGCAAAGTTTTGTGATTTTGTATTATCTAATGAAAAATATAAATTTTTTAGTTACACAAAGGAGCAGCACATGCCTTGCATGTGCCGCTCTAATTAACTAGTATTACAATAATAAGTCCATAATAACTTTAAATATGCTGCTTAAAATTCATTTGTGTATGCAAATCATGCAATATACTATGGTATGATTCGTGTTATTATAATACTATTACAAATTTCCTTAGATTATTTTATTCTAACATGGCTATTTTTTTTAATTAGAGATCAAAGTGTGATAACAATTGCCTTCTACTAAAAGAGACAGGTCGTAAATTTGAGTTTAGGAATAAGTCCCTCTAATAAATTGGGGGTAAAATTGCCTATCATAGCTCTTCTAGACTCCGAAAAAAAGTGAGTTTTGTATACTAGGTGCAACCTTTTTATGGTTAGATTTTCAATTACGGTTATATTTATTTATATTTTACTAAATTATTATTATTTTTAGAAGAGACTCAATTATTATGACATCATCATGGTTTATTTAGTATTTTTTGAAAAACGACTCACCATTATCCCATAATGAATTTTGTATCCCAACTTAATATTAATTAGCTAGTACAATTGTTTTTTGGGTACTATAAAAAAAAATCATTTTTTATAATAAAAATAGGGTTATATTTGTAATTCAAATCAATTATGTTTTATTTCTTTTAGTTTTTTATTTCAACTAGACAAAGAAAAAAAAAATATTCATTTTCTATCCTTTTCCATTTTTACATTCCTTCAACCAAAACAAAAGTAGGAAAATAATTTTTTTTTTCTCTTACTTTTCTACCTTTTCTCTATTTTCCATCGTATCATTTTTCATCCTCCTTAGCAAATAAAGCCTAAGTACAACTAAAGAGGATTAAGCTCATTTCACAGTGGAATTGCATTTAGGAACTAATGGAAGGGTGGGCTGCATCATTCCTAGTGTCAAATCCTAGCAAAGAGGCTATGACGGTGAATTGCCTGGAAAAGGTTTGGAGAGAAACTTTTTAAACTCATCATATATCTTTTTATTAGATACAAATTTTGAAAATCTAAACATTGTATTACATGTACTTTATGTTATTAACGCGCATGTGAAATTTCGTTCAAATAGGATATTATTTACTATTCGTTCAATAAATTTATTTTTTATACATAACTTTTTATCACAAAAACTTAAAATTTAAACATGTCATTGATGACATAGCTATTGATCTTTGATTTTCTTTAAATTTCACAAGTATGGAGGATATAATAAAAACATATAATCCAACAGTTAGATTTTTAAAATTCACATCTAATAAAAAAATATAGAAGAAGTTTAAAGTGTTTTTTTTTTTTTTTCTTTTTCAAATTAGTTTGGAGAGAAACTTTTTTTTTTTTTTTCTGAATTATCTATACAATTCCAAAAAGAAAGTAAAATAAAGATTTGAACTTGGAAACAATGTTTGGTGCTGAGAAAATTTAGGTAAACAAAGTACAATTAAACTTACAAGATGTTTGGGATTTGAGTGTAGCAGTCCTACATTTTCTAAGCATTCAAATGACAAAAACGTTTTTTATTAGTTCCATCATTTCTTGGGCAAGTGATTCAAAGAATTACATGAAAGTCACGGGCTAATCATACAAGAAAACCCTGGGTATGAAGAATGTTGGAAAAAATATATTTTTGCATTTCATACAAAACAAGCAACGAAAGCAAAACAATGATCTACTTTATTTATAAAAGATAATATATAATCTCGAATTTCATAATAAAGAATAAAGAACGTACCTTGATGTAATGAAATTCAAAATCAAGAAGTGTAGTGACCCAAAAGGGGGTCTTGCAATCCATGAAATCCCACATCGCCTAGGGAAGCACATGGGGATGTGCTTATAAGGAGTCACCTTCCTTTAATGTGTAGTGACATTTTCCCCCACTGCTATGTCGTTTGAGGGAGAACAAAACTGTGAGGGGCATGGGCCCTAAAGTGGACAATATCTACATAGTTGGAGCGGGGCCATTATATATGGTATTAGAGCCATGCCCTAGCCGGAAGTGTGGGTCCCACACGTGAGGACGCGTGTGCTCGTAAGGAGGGTGGATTGTAGTGACCCAAAAAGGGGTGGATTGTAGTGACCCAAAAGGAGGCCTTGCAATCCATGGAATCCCACATCGCCTAGGGAAGCACATGGGGATGTGCTTATAAGGAGTGGCCTTCATTTAATATGTAGAGACCTTTTCCCCCGCTGCTGTGTGCTTTGAGGGAGAACAAAACCGTGAGGGGCATGAGCCCCAAAGCAGACAATATCTACACAGTTGGGGCGGGGCCGTTACATACTATATTTAACGACCCAAGAAAAAGTGCTAGCCACATTTGTGCTATATATTAAAAGGATTAGTCACAATTAAGACTCCTTATAGTTGTTAATAACGCTCAGATCTACCCAATAAATACCCGATGTGAGACTCATCACACACCCATACACATCACACAATCAATCAAATTGGGGCATCACAATCTCTCCCACTTAAATCTCTAACGTTCTCATTAGGGCCCACTTTGTGGGGTAATGTCTTCGAGCCCACACGGGATTATCGAGCCAACTCTGATACCATCTGTAACGGCCCCGCTCTAATTGTGTAGATATTGTCCGCTTTGGGCCCCATGCCCCTCACGGTTTTGTTCTCCCTCAAAGCATATAGCAGTGAGGGAAAATGCCTCTACACATTAAAGGAAGGTCACTCCTTATAAGCACATCTCCATGTGCTTCCCTAGGCGATATAAGATTCCATGGATTGCAAGACTCTCTTTTGGGTCACTACAAGAAGTAAATATTATCTTGAGAAGAACTTCAATCTTTATCCCAATCCCATGTGATGCCCAAGATGTGTGGTTCTTAATCAATTCTTACGTATGTTGATTTTCATTTTGGAAAAGTGTATTAAAGAGATGTTATAAAGAAAATTATTTTCTCTTTTTTTAATCGTACGTACATTTTAACTGCACAAGCAGTTACTTTATTTAATAATTCTTATTAAATAAAAAATTGATTATCTAATTGAGTTAGCCTTTTGGGCCAACCCAATTGGGTTTCGTGTGTGGCTCAAGATAAGACCAAATGAGACAAATAAGGCTTTAGTTCCAATGAGCTTCGAGCTTCCATAACTCTCAACAAGTTTAAAGTTACCATTAATTATATAACAAATACCACTATAGAAGTATAATTACACTCTAGGCCTTATTAATAAATTATATACAAAGACTTTAATATAATATCTTTCGACCCCTCCATAAAACATTCATAGTGAATAAAGTTATAATAAACTGTCAATTTGTAAATCGCTCTTTTTATTCATTAAGTCTCTAGTTTAATCTTTTAGTTATTCATATATTTTATAAAATCTAATTTTATTAAATACAAACTTTTGCAACTTTTTACTAAAGTGGTAGAGCCCAACACCTTGAATAACCAATTCTCATTAAACTTATTTCAAGGAGATATGTGTTTCTTCAACACTACGTGCGGTTACTAAATATACTAAGGTTTTGACTGTAAAAATAGATCTAACTTCTGATATATCAAAACCTACATTTCATGTCACAATCCTCTCAAGATTGAGAGTTTATGAAAATAAAATTTGTGAGATTTATTATTCAGCTAACAGTTGTTAATTAAATAATTCATCTCATAAAAGTCCAATTCAATGTGTATTATACACTTAAGACACACCAACACATCAACTAGAAATCGTCACTTCTATGATCAAGACAAATCATCGTAGTTGACATGTTATAGTTTTCATAAATAAAATGTCCAATTTTATCACCGACTACGAACTATGTTTTTGAGTTTACAAGAAACTTGTGTTTTATATTTTCTTTAATTAAATCATATAAATCACATAAATCACATACAATGCATCTCAAGAACTATATAATAATATCCAATTAGCTCATATATAATTACAAATAGTCTCATATAATTAAATAATTTAATTATTTATATCATACCAATCAATTGAATTTTTGGACATAAACCCTAACAAAAAACAAGGCCTAAAGACCTTTTTTAAAACTGTTAAGGCAACTCTACTTGTACTTCTTAAAATCCTATCCATTCATTTCATCAAATGGGTTAGATTTTATCACATCATTATTTATATGAATTATTTAACATAATAAAATCCGACCACTCATTTTTAAATAGATTAACATGATTAAAGGATTTTACTGTAATATTATAATAAAAACTCTAGTGTACTGTACAAGAATTTAAAAGTCATTGTTAAGAACTTTTCATAAAACAATGCCAAAGTCCAACATTCCTACATATAATCAAAAGCCCTAAATTAATAATAAAAAGGAAAAAGAGAAAAGAAAAAAACCTAGAATTTACTGTTAACAAAGTAAATTTGAAGGCGAAAAAACAGATAAATCTCCACGTGAATATTTGAATGGCTTCTTCTGTAGTGCCATATATTTAAGTACTGTTTCAGTCACAATTTGATACAAACTCCAATACTGTCTAGTGACATTAATGAATTAAGGTGTCAAACATCAGAGAAAAAAATATTACAAACAATTACATTGTTAATTATACACACATATATATGACGAAGAAAAGTAAAGACTAATTCTCATCTACCCTCTTTGATAGCCTTACCAAGCATGGGTTTAGAAGCACTAACTGGTGAATTATCTACGTAACCCACCATGCTTGAACTTTCTGAATAGTCGTAATAGATGCTAACAGTTCCTCTACCTGCAACATCATTTCTTAAGCTTGTTGGATCATCAGATTTCCAGTCAGTCAAATATCCAGGCTTTGAAGTTACGGTGCTCACTTCAATGTCTCCTAAAAGCATTGCCACCACACGCGACATTGATGGCCGTAATGTAGGGGATGATTGAGTGCACAAAAAAGATACTCCTATCACTTGTTTTACTTCTTCCTCATTGAATTCTGATAATCTAGTGTCGACAAGATCAACTTCACGGTTGTTTTCATGTAACTGCCAAGCCTGAGAAAGACATTATGTGTTACCACCAGGCTTCAGAATATAGTGTATAATATAGGCAACAACAGTGAGAATTCCATTTTTTTCAATGAGTTGACTTTCTAAATGTTCAGATGTGTCAAGGAGTTCAGCATATAGTATAAAGACATTGGGCATTAATTGGCTGTGAGTATTCTGATTGTCTCAATGAGACAGCTATATTTTGTAATAGATCTAGACAAATCCAGCTGTTTTCATGATTTTCACTTGAATTTGTCATTTTTTCTCTCATATATGCATGCTTTATAAAGTACACTCTTGCATCTCAGTTATTTGTATGTTTATTTCATGTTTGAAATGCTTTATTAGTTAGGTTTCATCTATTGTTTCACATTTTCTTTAATTAAATAATGCTTTGTTTATGTTGAATAACAATTATTCTAATTCTTTGGCACAGTTATCTTTAGTATTCTTGTGGAAATGTAATTTTTTATTTCTCTTTTTTTCTTTGTCTTTTACAAAAAATTGATGGTTAACAATATGAATAAATGTTATTTAAAAATGTTTGCTGGTAATTTTTTTATATTGCCAATAGACTCTAGAAGACCGGTTTTAGGACCCAATGGGTGGGAGCCTTACGCTTTCCAAATCCATAACATCTGAACTCAAATAGGGGGATTATAGGTCTTAACCCATCTGATTCTTTTGTCATTTTCTAATTTTAAATTATGCTTTGGACTAAAGTAGTGTACCTTTATTTTCAGAATTTAACTATGATCAAAAGCCATGTATTTTCTTCTTATTAGCGATTCAATGTATCATTTTTCAATTTAGTGAATTTTTGACGTTTTCTTTATGTTTTTCATATGAATAAATTAAGTGATATCTCCATATAATAAGTCTCACTATTTGGGAAGGAAAAGATAATCCTTAGAGCATTAGTCAAGCACTAGCCAGCTGAAACTAAAATTCTGCTAACAAAATCCAAAAAACCTATCATTGGGATAGCTACAAGATAGCAGAAACATCTTTGAACTACATTGCATGGTCAAAATATATTTTTAAATTCTCTCTTGAACTCAATCGACTACGCATCCAATTAAAGAAAGATAACAAACTTCTATATGCAACACATAAATATGGTTCATACCCATTCAAGAAGATACGTCTTTTCTTCTTCTAAGCTTGAGTCTGAATTTCGCCTCCCACTAACCATTTCTAGAGCCACAATGCCAAAGGCAAACACATTGGTTTTCTCTGTAAGGTGTCCACGCATGGCATACTCCGGTGCAAGATATCCACTACACCAGTAACACAATCATATGCACAATATATTGAATATTAACATAACTAAAAATAAAATAAAATAAAATATTATATAATTCTTAGAGACAAGCCAGCTAGCATAGCCTCAAGGGTCTTACATTGTCCCTGCAATGCCAGTGCTTATGTGACTCTTGTTATCATCATATAGCTTGGCCAAGCCAAAGTCTGATATTTTGGGGATGAGATCAGAATCAAGCAGGATGTTACCGGCTTTCACATCTCTATGTACAATTCGAAGTCGTGACTCCTCATGAAGATAAGCTAAACCTCTTGCTACACCCAAGCATATGTCGTAGCGTGTTGACCAACTGAGATTCAAACTTCTTTCTCCTGTCTCATGCAAGCATAAAAATTTAAACTACCATACTATACATAGAAATATATATATATATATATATATATATATATATGCACATAAAGTGAGATAGAGCAGCAACAAAGATGTGTTCATATACCAAATAATGCTTGATCAAGGCTTTTATTTTCTAGATACTCATAAACAAGGAGTCGTTTATTTGCCTCAACACAACATCCATACAATTTCACGAGGTTACGGTGTTGCACAGCAGATATAATAGCAATTTCAGTGACAAACTGGTTCTTTCCTTGGTGTGATGCAGCAGACAATTGCTTAACAGCAACTACTCTTCCATCAATAAGTGTTCCCTATTTTGCAACGAGTTTAAACACAAATATCAAAGAAAATAATTATGAGTTACTCATCAAGAGAGAGAGAGAGTGAGAGAGAGAGAGAGAGAGAGGTAATAAAGAAAAATATAGAAAAAAAAAATTTGGAATAGATGACGTTGCATTGTGATTCTTTACTGCAGGGCAATTGATGTTGGGTTAAAATATTGAACCCGATTAGTTAATTCAATTATCCAAGTTGATTAATTATCCAAATTACATGCAATGCAATATGCAGTGCGTTTTTTCATAAGATATGGAAATTATATAAAAATATGACCCTAACAATTGCAATATATGTCTAAAAGCTCTTGGCAATTGCAACATATGTCTAATTTCTCTAAAGTTACATCTAATGGCCGACCTTGAGGCACTGACATAGATGTACACACATTATGTTGTTGATAGAGTAGGAACTTACCTTATAGACAGGCCCAAATCCTCCTTCTCCAAGCTTGTTAGCTGGATTAAATTCTTCTGTAGCTGTTTTTAGTTCAGCGTAGCTGAATGTGAATGGTCTGACATCTATTCCTAAGAGCTCTACAATTTCAACATAAACACAGGCTGTAACTCTGAATCCATTGTTTAGTAATCAATTTTCTTAAGTTGTTTGCAGAAACTGCGGGATAGTTTTTACTTGTTAAATTGAGAAGCGTCCCCATTTTAAGCATAAATTATCAATGTGGTTTTTTCTAGAATAGTCGTACTATTTGTGCACATGTGCATATGGGCATGTGTTTTGGTATAAAAGCCTTTGTGAACATGAAATTGAATTGAAGTTTTTTTTTTTTTTTTTTGAGAGAAAAATTGAATTGAAGTTGAATGTGCAGTGTTGTAGTACTTAAACACAACGTAAATCATGCCACTTGATTTCTGGCCAACTCGCTAAAAAAATTAGTAAAATAGGAAAAATTCAATAATTTTAATACGTAGACTAAATTGAAAGAAGTCCAACAACTATCATAAAGGTGCCCACTTGATTTCCTTACCTTCATCGTCATTGGTTTGAAGTCGTTTTCTTTTCTGGATGATATAGAAAACTATGAAAACAGATAAAATGCCTCCAACACCAATACTGATACCCACGATCAGACCAATCAAATTGCCATTGCTACTCCTAGGACTGGGTATAAATTCTATACAAAAGCGAGGCAGTCAAAAACATGATAACATTGAAGGAAAGCAGTACCTCATCTTTTTCTCGCATCTACAATTTTTACATTGTAGTACCTGTTGTAGTATTTGGGACTAAGATTGGGTTATTGTTGATGGCACTGATGGCTGAAATAGAAGGTCCATAAGTACCTTGAGCAGGTATGTAACTAGTCCCTTTCCCAGCCCAAAAGAAATGGATTTCAAGATAGTTTTCTGATACTGGAACCACAAATTGCCTCTGAATGCCTTTGAACGATCCACTGGCTTCCTTTCGTATGTCAAAATCATGTAAATAACGATTCCCCTGATATAAACATACTCAAAACTTTAATAGAAAACCTAAAAGAGGATTAAAAATTTTAAGAGGTACTTTTATAGGAAATCAGGGGAGGGAACAATTCAATTTTTTTATAGACAATATCATTTGAAGAGGAAAACTGATAAGATAGAACACTATAAATACAATTTTTAGGTGCAGTGCATTGAGTAATTATATTCCCAAAGAGAATTAAGTTTAAATCCAGTTATGTGTTTAAATTTAATAGGAAAACCTAATGTAGTGAACCTAAGAAATGGTATCACAATTTTGTCCTCTAAAGCATTACAAGTGTAAATTTAAGAGGTCCATGAAATCAACTAAATAAGTACCAAGAAATCCCCAATCATAGTACAATATTTCATTCCAAAGTACACTATCATATGCCGAGTTTAAAGTTTAAATTTATATCTTCATTCCAAATTTATTACTCTCTTAATTGATATAAGTTATTTTATTATTATTTCTATTAATATTATTTTGGGTACTCTTCTACCTTTTTTTTTTAACTCTCTCAACTAAATTCAACTCACTATTTCTTACTACTCCTCTAAAAAAAATTTTATGAATAATTTTTATAATTCTCTAGTATTAAAGTATACATCATTATTACTAGTAAATTTTAACCTTATTTTTTTATGAAATATAGAATATTAGAATTCTCATCCCATTTTCGGATTCCATGCTCCTATGTAGGATCCCAATTTTAACATGTTTTATTATGGGTTTAAAAACTGAACCTGTCAAACAACCGGAAAAGGTAGTGGTTCCCAGTTTTATGGTTGGACCGATGGTCGAACCAATGATGTCATAATTAATTAATTAATAATTTTAAATTATAAAAATATAAATAATAGAATATATAATATGTTTAAAACTAAGAATATTTAGTTTTAAATAAATAATTTTTTTTTTTATAAAAAAATGTGAGTTTAATTATCACATCTTATACTTAGAAAATTAAAATAACAAGTCCACAACTTATATATAGTATTAAAACTATTTAGTATGAAATTAACAACTTATATATAGTATTAAAACTATTTCGTATGAAATTAACAACTTATATATAGTATTAAAACTATTTAGTATGAAATTTACAATAAATAATAAATTAGTAATTCTTTCAAAAAAAATTGCACTATTATTTATTATTAAATTTATATGGATTATTATTGTGCATTTTTTATATATTATCTTTGGCTACATTTATTATATATTATTATTATTATTTATTTATATGATCAGAATGGCTAGTAACATGTTACTTAGCTCTTTTCCTCTGTATCAAAGTTCATGAAATAGGAGCAATTGCATCAGTGGTCTAAAATACAAAAAGTGCAAAAATTTACACAATATAACATAAAAAACACACGCATTAGATCTTGTAAAACTTTGTAAATATCCAAAATTGCTATAGTAACCATGCATATATATAAGGTTACTGTAGCTTTGCATCTTATTAGAGCAATTACATCAATGGGTGTAAAATACAAAAAGTGCAAAAATTTACAAAACATAGCATGAAATAGACACGCATCAAAGCTTGCAAAGGTTTGTAAATATCCAAACTTGCTATAGTAACCGTGTATATATCCAAAGCTTTGCATTTTATTTTTTTAATATTTTTTTCTCTAACTTCTCAAGTTACATTTTCTCTCTTATCCATCAACTCCATCTCTTCTCCTCCTGACTCTCTTCCATCTCTATCTCCTCCATACCAATCATCAAATCTAGATAAATCATCAAAGAAATCCTAGATCTAGATCTTAACTCATCAAACCCATATGGTTTTCTTAAATCTAAATCTCAAACTCATTAAACCCATTTACAAAACCATATCATCAAACCCATATACAAATATATGTGAATCATCAAAGAAGAAGAAGAAGCGGTCAAGAAGAAGAAGAAGTAGCGGCTATAGCAGTAGCAAAAAAAAAAAAAATGATAGCAACAACAGCTAAAGAAGAAGCAATGGCAGCAGCAGATGAAGGAAATGGAGCTCCAGCCATGGAGGTTTTCCTTTGTGGTGGTCATGTAAGCTTCGGCCATGACAATGGAGGTCCAGCCATGGAAGTTATGTGGTGGTCAAAAGAGAAGAGAGTTGAGAGATGAAAGAGAACGTTTGAGAGATGAGAGATAACGTGAGAGAGATGACAGGGAATGTGAGAAGAAATAAAGGTAATAATAATAATAATAATAAATGAATAAAAATGATTATTTAAATAAAAAAGTATGTATAATAGATAGTCTGACCCAAGTGTTTTGTAAAAGTGGCAGGGTAAAATAGAAAAAGTAAGTTCTTTGCTAAAATAGAAGGGAAATTTTACGCATGCTAATCATAATGCTCTTATGCAGTATAAAATACATGGTTTTAAAAACGGACTGATTGGTTTGACCGGTTCAACCAAAACAGGACACTAATCCGGTCCGGTTGCTTTAAAAAATCGAAAATGTCCCAAAAAGTAAAATTAACCGGAATCGGACAGTTTGACCAGAGAAATCGCCAACCGGGACGACTTGACCAGTTATGGGCCGGTTTGCTTAAAACACCAAAACGCAGCAATTTTGACTAGATAGTAATGATCTGAACAACAAAGCAATCGATCATGACCATCCTTCACTATTGAAAAAGAAAAAGAATAGAAAAAAAGAGTAGTTGAGGAGAGGGATTCTTCAATGGAGGCACCATCTAACTATCTAAGCACACACAAGCATGTCGACCAAGACAACTTAGACAAGTCTTAAAAAAAAAGAGAAGAAGCAGATCTAAGTTGAGAGAGAAGGGAGAAATAAACTTTAATAAAAGAAGTGGGATGACCGAAAGGTATCTGGCGAAAATAAGGGGAAAATTGCAAACTAACACCAATCCCTAAATAATTTTGTTAGTTAGCATCGTTTCCAAACTATTTAGGAAACTAACATCTTGATTGTGTAAAGCTCGATTTTGGTGTACTAAATTGAGCATAAACAACTCGATTTCAAGTGGAACTCGAGTCTTAAAGACTCGAGTTCTTCTCCAAACCAGACACCCAACCTAGAAAAACTGAAGACACTCAACCCATAAATCAAGCCCCCGATCTCAAGAGTGAAGCAAAAACCCAAAACCTTAAAATAACGATCTCGGAATCGAAGCAAAAAAACCCAAACCCAAAAATCACGATCTTGGCCTTGGGTTTGACGATATCGACACTGGAGCTGCTTGAGTTTTACGATCTTAGCTTCGGTTTGACGATCTTAACAACGGAGTGGCTTGGGTTTGATGATCTCGACACCGGAGCTTGGATTTGTTGATCTCGGCACCAAAGGTTTGTTGATCTGGGTTGTTTTTTCTGGTTCGTTCTCTGGGTTGTGTTTTCCAATTCATTTTCTGTGTTGTGTTCTCTGAGTTGGTCTGTAGAGGGAAATGGGTTTGAAGAAACTTGAGTCTTATAAACTCGAGTTTCACATCAAACTCGATTGTAAACAACTTGATTTGCTACGGTGATCTCGAGCCTTGAAGACTCGATATGCTAGTTTCCTAAATAGTTTGGAAACATTGCTAACTAACGAAATTGTTTGAGAAATAAAGTTAGATTGCAATTTTTCCCCGAAAATAGGGTAGGTTGGAAAGTGGGGTAGGTGGGGTATTAAATGGTTAATTATTAGAGGTTTTTGTTTTTGTTTTTTTTTCAATGTTGTCTTGTAGTTATATACTAGTGTCGTTCTTTTGGGTGTGTGTTTTTTGCTCTTGGGCTTCTGGCAACCTTTGGGCTATTAAAGCTCATCAATTTATAAAATAAAATAAAATAAAACCCTTATATACAGTGTGAAAAAACTTAGGAGGCAATAAAAACTTCGTTTGAAAGAAAATGTTGAATTCTAAAACAATTCATCAATAAGATGATGCAACCCTGGCTTTCAAAAAGAGAAATGCTAGGACCACACTATTTTACACAATTTTGGCCACAACTCGCTACATAGTGAGTTGTGAGTGGTAGATGTGTGGTGGTGGGTCCCTACCTCTATCACTCACAACTCGCCACATGGCAAATTGTGGTCAAAGTTGTATAAAATGGTGCGGTTCTAGCATTCCTCTTAAAAAAAAAAAAAAAAAGAAAAGAAAAGAAAGAAAGTTGACAATGAAAACCTGGATATAAACGTCAAACACACGCTTCCCGAGACTTTTCCAAGTGTTATTGTCGGGAAAGGCTGATTCCGCAAACAGAAGATTCACTGTATAGTTTCCATTCTGGAGCCCTAAGCCATAGTATCTTAATGATGAAGCAGACGGCCTAGCTGTTTGGTAAAGCTCTGACCCAAATGCATTCGTGAATATTGTGAAATTAGACAGTGATGTTTCCACCTGCACAAAAGTATTTTTACCCAAAAAATATCCAACATTGCTAACTGCCCATCTGTTTGAGTTAGTAACATAATATGTAGCTGGACCAAGAGTCTCATTGTCCCTCTCATACAGAGTTTGAGTAGAAGTTGTAAGCTGAGGACCACCACACTTAATTGCAAACTCAGAATCTGAAATTCATATGAAAGAAATACTTTTTGATATGTAGGCTCAGGAAAGGTGAAAAATTTACACGGTCACATCATGCATATACTAACATGTACTGTTCATAAGCATGTTATGTATTTCAATACCCGACATGCTTGAATTTAGAATTCAAATTTAAGTCTAATAATAGTGTAATACAAAGTTTGGTGCATTTTAATATTAAAATGATTACATAAATTAATTAAATAATAAGTTAGCCAATATAAATGAAATAAAAGCGAAAGTTTCATGTGATTAATGAATCATAAGTGAGGAGTTAATATTTTAGTAAAAAACTGAATTCTACATTGATAAGAAGAGACTAGAGAAAGTCCTTACGTGTACTATAAGTAATTAATCTATACTCACAGAGTACAATAATGTGGTACTCATTCCTCTCATATAATAGTAGGTCTTACTAATTAAATTTATTATGGGATCTACATATAAGAGGAGAGAATGCAATGTTGTTGTACTCCACGAGTCCCTAATGATTTTCCTTGTATTGTAGTCATGTATATACGATAAACATTTGAAGCTGGATCACTTGCTTTCTTTTTAGAAACACCAACTATAGAGTAGAATATTCTCCTTATTTGGCATTAATATATGCTATTCGTCCTCTGTGATGCAGTTCTATGGCTGACTGCAAACCATGGAGCACTACCTTAAGTGCTAAGTCACAACTCTCTGCCCTTGAGGGTCATCCCCTTCCAGATCCAACTAAATATTGTTTCCTATTTGATTCTTTATAGTACCTGACTTTAACTCATCTAGTCATTGCCTTTGTAGTTCATCATGTTACTTGAGTAACCGCCCACCTCGTACTTACCACAATGAAGTGCATTCTGCGCTATCTTGAAAGAACAATGAAACTTGGTTTGGCTTTCCTCATACTGTTCATGGTAGTTTAGCTCTTCATGCCTTGTTTGACACTGACTTGACTGATTGTCTTAACACTCGGCACTTCATTTCTGGTTTTTGTGTTTTCCTGGACCTCAACTTGATCCATGGGATGTCAAGAAACCACCTACAGTGTCTTGCTCAAGTGCTCAATCTGACAATCAGTCACTACCTCAAGTTTACACCGAATTCATCTGGATAACACACCTTTGCAAGCTCCATGCTCCTATCATCTTGCCTGTCAAAACTCTACTTTGACAACCTTAATTAGCAATACCTACATGGCATCCAGCCCCATTTTTCATGCTCACGCCGAGCACATTGAGTTTGGTTGTCACTTCATTCATAAATTTTTCCTATCTGACAGTCATAATGTTTAGTATCTTCCCTCCACCAATAAAACTGCAAATCTTTTCACTAAGGGGCTTCACAAGCATTGGTATGAGCTCTTGAATTCCATACTTATCCTCCCTAGATGGCTGAGATTACGTGGGGATGTTAGGCAGCCCCATGATTGATGTTTTGTTACATACATTTAGGCCTCTATTTAGGCTCTTATTTGTATCTAAGTTCATGCACATCCCTCATACCTTATAAGTAATGTGTATTTGCCCCAAAGAATATATATGTATATACAAGTAATGAGTATTTATTCCCTAGTTGAGATAATTACAAATATACAAAAATACTCAAACTTACAATACTTACAAATTCCAGAGCCTTGATAGCAAGGAAAGCTTCGTTGGAGACAGTTTAATCCTGAGGGCAAAGCACTAAAAACAGAAGAGAAACACACTAGTTATTCAAACCGCTATATCTGATTGATACATATATTCTTATTGGGATTAAGATTTCACCCCTGTAATGGAAAATGGTCCCTTAGTGATATCTACTACCTATAATAAAAAGAGTGAAGAGGCATATGAATAGTGTTTTGGTTTAAAAGATTCTGGTGAGTCAGTCTATACGCACCGTTTAGTGTTTTGTTGTGCAAACATTTTGTTGAGCCAAAACGGTTCATTTGGAGAGAACAATAAAACTCATTGAAGAGATTGGAATTATATGGAGGGAATAGCAAATCTCGGGGAAACGGTACTTTTATGTTCATTACGACACAAGTTTTGTATTAGGAAAGAACCAATTGCTGCACTGCACAGAAACCAAAGCCAAACCAAATCTCTCTCTAAGTTTCAAAGAAATCCCTCTGCTGGAGAACTTCTGGGCCCACCGATCCAAAACACCACCGTAGCTGTCTGTCCATAGTCTCTTAAACCCATAACTGGAGATGCAAAGAGAGAGGGAGGGAGGAGAGAGAGGAGGGGAGGGAGGTGAACGATTCAAATTTTTTATTTTTAAGACTTGTAATCAAACTTTTGTTCTAATATCAAATGCGTATTTCAGTTTTTTAAAAGCTAACGTAAAGTATGCCACATCACTAATTTGTAAAATTTTGTAAAATAGTTTGTGACTCTAGTGTTACTCTTAACTTTTTTATTAACAACACATTTTTAACTTTCCCAATGTCTATCTTTTAGGCCTTGTTTAGTTGGGGTGAATTTAAGAGGGATGGAAAAGGGGGAGAGGAAAGTGGAGAGAAAATGATATTTTGGGGTGTTTGGTTGGAGAAGAAATGAGAGGGATTTTGATGGGGCCAAGCCATTTTCTCTCTAGGCCCACCAAAATGCATTCCAAATCAGGGAGAACATGCAGGTGAAAATGGGTTCTTAAATAGAATGACACAAATTCCCTCACAAGAATAACCGAGTCATGGCTGTGTTAAGGACAAGTCACAGCAAGTTTCATGCCATGTTGAAGCAATAAGACCTGTAAATCGCCATCGTATATCCCTCGATCACAACAGACCAACCATTCATTGGATTTACAGATGTCACCTTCATTCGCACTGCTCAACCTCTGCCAATGGTCCTACACTTGCATCATCGTCCTCTACAATCACCGATCTGGAGCTCCAATCACCAGATCTACAAATGGTGTTTGAAACTTTGAATGTCGTTTCTTTGAAGAGGGTTTCTTAGTTTTCTTTTTAGAAATATTGCGTGGGTTTTTATTTTATTTAGTTTGTGCATGTTTTTATTTGGTGCGGATTTTATTTTATTTATAGGTTGTGCATCAATTTTTTTAATAAAAAAATTTGTTAGTTTTTAGACCCCTGAAACGCACAATGTTTAACCTAATTTTATTGCCAAGTTGTTACTTAAATCAATTATGAAGGTATTAGGTTAAACATTCATTATACATATGATGCAGCAAAAAAGTAAATAAGACACAGATATGATGACCTAAGAAAACTAATGAAACAAATCGGTTTCAAGGTAATGAAACAAATCTGTTGGCTTGTTGGCAAGGAAAGTTGGGGAGGCATCGGAATTCAGCTATTTGGATGGCCGTGCCACATTGTTTGATGTGGTGCATTTGGAGGGAGAGGAATAACCGGCATTTTGAGGACTTAGAGAGATCAATTGCAAATCTTAAACTCTTCTTCCTTAAAACTCTTCTGGATTGGGTTACAGTGTTTGGCTTTCGTTCTTTTTCTTCAGTCCATGGTTTCATGGACTTTTGTACTTTATGCACTTGATTTGTTTTTTTCCTTGATGAATACTTCTTGTATACTCAGGTGACACCCCTCTTCTTTTTAATATATTCTTATTATTTAAAAAAAAAAAAAAAAAAAAAACCTGAGGGAGAACCATCTCAAGAAGAACAACCCACTTTATCAAATAGAAGTTTTCAATCGAGAATATTGAATTCATAGTAAACTTAACTATGATTATCAAACCTAGCTCTGAAACCCTCAGACTTCTTTAATGTGGACCTCCTCCAACATGAACCTCCTGTTCATTCCTTTGATCTTTAGTATGCTTGATATCTGAAACTTGGGCTGCAACTTTGTTCTACTGGTACTGAAATTCTAAATGTTTGATGGGCTGTTGGGCTTTATTAAAAATTTTGTAGATCGCATCTTGATCGGTCATGCCAGCCTGATTTTCAATTTTCTAAACCTGCAGCTTTGTATATTCTTGAATTTTTTGAGCAATGTCTAATATACTTCATAGACACTAAGATCTCTTCATAGACAAGTTTATGTACACGGTTTGCCAACAAACAACTCATTTAGAACCGAAACTTTTATATCTAAATATTTAGAATCTAACAAAATTAATTCTAGCCTTTTATGAAAATTTATGTATACGGGTATTAGGGTAAATTTATATAAACCATATTTTTCATCTACTCACTTTTCTCCTTAACCAAATAAATGAGTTTGTCATTCCTCTACTTTTCTATCCTCCCAACCAAACATACATTAGAGAAACTAAAATCTCTTCTATCCCTGCACTTTTCCATCTCCTCTCATTTTCTATCCTCCCACTTTTCCATCTTTCCAATGAAGTCTACACGGCCACACATGCCTTATCTTTCTAAGCATACAAAAAAACCTTCCCAATTCCTACATGGTTACACATTCTCCCTTCTCTTTCTCTTCCTCACAAATATCTTCTTATTTGCTCCCATTGCATTGTGTTTTAAGTTTTTAAATGTTGGACATTAAAATTATCTTATTATTTTTGTACTAAATTGCTTGCATGTTTGGATGACCATTACATTGTTGTTGTTTTTTTATCATTGTCGCCATTTTTAAATGGTTATCTTGTGTTTGAACAAGTTGCATTCATGTATAACATTACACGTTTACTTGACCGCATTGTACTAGTTACTTTCACCTTAGCTTATTCCACTTGACTTAAACTGTAGGGTCTAATGCATGTTGTACAAATGTTTTAGGAAACAGGTTGATAGTTTTCAAGTATGCAATAGTTCCTTAGTTTAGGTGTGAGTAAGTTATTTCCAACTCTCATTTAAGTTTGGAGTATCTTGGAGGGGAGATTTTAACCATCACATTCTTCACCATATTAGAGTATTAGAGAGTGGATTTGTTTCGGAAACCATTTGGAGAAAAATCACAAATCCATGCAGATTTGGTGGCATACTGTTGGCTGTCTCAACGCGTGTACTCTGATACTAGGTGAAGAAAGGACTCGACGAAGTCGATTGCTAGCTAAAGCTTGGAAGGCTCAAGAACTCAGGGGGATATAAGTTTGGTGGGTTTATAGTCATTCTTGTATTGAAACTATTACTATTGGAGATTCAGCGGTGACACTGCGAAGAGATTTTTTGGCCCAAGTTCTCAGGTTTTCCTCTTCGTAAACATTTTTTGGTGTTTATATGTAATTTGTTTTATTTTTTGCATTTTCATATTTCTCTCTATATGTTGTAGTTCATAATTGTATATGCTTGCAATATGAAATTTGGAATCACTTGTATTGGACAACAAATTGCTAGTTTAGGACCAAAAGTGATTAGACTGTAAAACTTGATTTTGAGGGTATAAACATTTTCTAGGGTCTAAACATTTCATCGAAGTATTGAACATTAATTCTTTCTGATGTAGGAAACCCCAATTCTTAATGATAACTCGATTGTAATAAAATATAATACTAATAACCTATTAGGACCTAATATAAAAACATTGACTAGTAAAAGTACAAATGTACAATTGACTTGCTAAATTAAACAAAACTAAACGGAAATAATTAGTTCCTTGCTGTTCCCGCGTCACCAGGGTGTGGTCAAAGAGAACAATCCGATTTTATTCTCTCCCCCTACAAGCATACACAGTTTTTAGGAGTTTCAACGAAGGCAGAGCCTACCCTCTTGGCCAAAAGTCACTGAGGTGAAGATCAAGTGTTTCAAGATTTTTTATTTGCTTTCTGTATGGAAGCTTCAAAGGTATGCGTTTTTTTTTTTTTTTTGAGAAGGATCTGATTTTTTTTCTAGAATAGTCGGAGACCCGCGCATTGCGCGTTATAAATTTGTTAGAGTTATCTCATAAATATATATTATTATTATTATTGTTGTTGTTGTTGTTTTAGTATTGTCTGTGTAACTTATGTAAAATTCTTATATGATAAAATTATCAAAATCATGCTATGTAATAGAATAATATTATATTCTCTATAATGCAATAGAATAACATTTAACAATCAAAGAGAACAAAAATGAAAAAAAAAAAAAAAAAAACTCAAAACACAAAACTAAATTGTATCAACTCAAAGTAGAGTTCTTAAAAATTCAAAAAATTAATAGCCTAAAACAGAGATGCAAGAAAAATAAAAAAATCCACCAAAAAATTGAGAGAGAGAAAAAAACTTTTTTTTTTTTTTTTTTTTTTGGTGCGGGAAAATTATGCATAGAAATATAGAATAGAAAAGATAATGAAAATTTTATAATAAGATGATAAGAATAAGAAGAAACAAAATAAATGAAGATAAAGAGAAAGATGAAGAGTGATATTAAGGTAAAGGGTAGTGGGGAGATGAAAATGTAAAAGGAATAAGAAATGTTGGAGAAAGTGTAAATATTATAAAAAATGAGTACGATTTTATAAGGAAATTTTTATTTATTTGTATTTAATTAAAACAATATATATATATATATATATATATATATATATATATATTGCAACATGAAAAATGATAAGCCCTATCCATATAACTAAATTAAAGTTACTTTATGATGTTGAGTTAACAAAACGAATTGGTGGTTACCAAAAAGCTAAGCATTTAAATAAATAAATAAACCTAAAAGCTGAACATGAATTGTCTTGTTTTATTGCTTGTCATTTGGGTGAGATTGAAGCCTCACATAAATTAATGGAGCCTTGTTAGACCTATCAACCATTATAGCTCTAAATAATACTAATAACAAAAACTTAGCATAAATCAGTACTTAATCTTTGTAAGTCAAGAGGCTACACATACAATCCAACATACATCATTACCCAACAATGTTTCAACTCACCACACAAAAAAGTAATCATGCAAATGAACTTTGAAATATCTATTTGGTGTTACAGTCGATGGTATGTAGCTTTTAGGAAAAAATATGTAGTAATGGTAAATTAAATAACAATACTATTTAACTACTCAGAACATGAATGCATTATAGACTCCTTTGTTCCTTATGACCCATACAAAATTTAAACTATTGGAATTAAAGAAGAAATAGATTTCTAAATATATAAATAGAATAGTTTTTGTTAGAAGTCAATCACTATTCACGAGGAGAGAAAAAAAAAATCAAATGAAAAGATAACTAACCAAGTCTAAAAGGAATTTCTTAGAACAAATGTCATGTTAGTTATCTTTTAGACTAAATGACATTTGTCATGTTCTATATATGTGTTTTTCTTTAAATTCTTAGTTTGGGTGGGTACAAAAATAACATATATAGAACAACTAAATATATGAATTTAAAGCAACCCAAACTAAGAATTTAAAGAAAAACACATGTAATAAAATTAACAATTAAAGAGAAAAAAAACTTAAATCACAAAACTAAATCACATCAGCTTAATATAAAGTTCTAAAGAACATAACAATTTATCAACCTAAAGAGTAAGAGGGTGTAAATAGGAAAGGACAAAAAAAAGGAAGATGAAGGGAAAGATAAAAAGTGATATTAAGGTAGAGGGTAGGAGGGAGATGAAAAGGTAAGGTAGAGGTTTGTGGGGAGATGAAAAGGTAAGGGATAAAGAAAGGTTGGAGAAAGTGGAAATATTTAAAAAAAAAAAAAAAAAAAAAGTAAGTGTTAAAAAAATTATAGGAAAATTGGAAAGAAAAATGATAATGACGTGGACATTAATATGGCTCAACTAGAGTGTAGCAACAATAAATGCTACGCTTTAGCTTTTAGATATATATAAATATAAATGCTAAGATACATGTAAAATTGTCACTTGTGACTATTGCAAAACTAGAAGTAGATCTTCGTTTTTATACCACTGTAAATGATATATATATATATGAGATACATATGTCTATCCAACAAATTCAACTATATAAATATAGGACGGATAGATTTACCTGTAGTTTGAACTTTCTAGTGTGAAGTTGTTGGCAACTAGATTACTGCAAAGTATACGTTTTCATCATCAGTGAAAGAGAATGGAAGCCAATTTTCATAATTCTAGGTTTTTTTTTTATGATTGTTAGAAAAATAAAAAGTCAAGAACTGTAAGTTATAGAATGTTGGAAAATTAAATAATGTATGTAGAGAAAATTCAAATACCGTACACAAACAATGAAGTAAACAATAGCAAACATACAGTTGTAAATTTTGCTGGTTGACCCAAGAAGGAAAACTTCCGACCAAATAATTGTAAGACAAGTCACTGCAAGTATAACATAATAAGGATGTTAGGTACACGATTTTACGTAAACAATGCCATGTTCTGTACTAAATGGGTATTAGCCCAATCCAAAACATCTAATTTATGTTCCAAAAAAACAAAAAAAGCAGCTTCTAATTTCACATATTTCTAATAATGTCATACTTGTCTATGTCGTTAGCTACGCATGGGAATCCATATATACATAACGTTAAGTAATTTTAATAAGTAGACGAATCAGTTTTAAAAAGGGATTCAATAGCAACTAAATAAGTGGCAATCAAAATTACTTTTTCTGTAAAGGGTAAATTATAGTTTTAGTTCCTGAAATTTGGTGTAAGTTCAATTTTGGTCCTTAAGTTCTAAAAGTTTATATTTTGGTCAATGAAATTTCAAAAAGGAAATAATTTATTCCCATTAACAACAATTGTGGAGCCTTATACGTTCAATTAACCAAAAAAGAAAAAGAAAAAGGAATTGGCTCTTTGCACTTTGCTGTCAAAAGGCATCTGCAGTTGAATAATTGAATTTCACAATTCACCTTCCCTGATAGCAGGGAATGAAATGTTTCTATTCTATTTCAATTATTTGATACCCAAGCAATACGAAAACTAAGCAGAATTCACATTTCTGCTCAACCAAAAGAGGATAAAGTCATCTGAACCCCAAATTCAAATGGTGAAGGTAGTTTTTAATTGGCATATCTAGTAGATCAAAGCTCTAGATTTTCAGATAGCAACATTTTCAGCTCAAAAACATTATTTTATGGAAGTCAAAGATAAATGAGTGCTTAAAATTCTGCTCTATGGAAAATGGCATGGTTTATTCTTCCAACCAAAGAGGTGTTAGGAAAAGACTGAGTATGGATGATGAAGCCTGTACTTTTTACCACCAACAACCTGAACCTTTACAGCATGTACTATTCCTTGGTCCTTTCGCAGTAATCTCTTGTTCACTCACAGTGTAGCTTATTTATATTCATAGAATTGCAGTCAGGCAACAACAGAACAGTCGTGAGACCCACAAAGCAGTCACCAGAGCTAGTCTATGCCTCCAGCAAAGTGAACCTGGGTTCATTGTGGTCGTCAGAGTTAAAAAAAGGGATCAGCAATGGATGACGATGACGAATGTAATTTCCGGTGGCTAGGCTGCTGATACCATGTTGTGGAGAAAACATATGTATCAGGTTGGTTGAATGAACCCTAACATATAACATATTATTGATATATATAGGTATACACTGAGTTTACTGTTTTGTCCCTAGCAATATACCCATAATATAGATCAAATTTTTTGGTATACAATAATGCTGGAAGGGTTGCCTTTTGTAAATATGATGGCCATGTTTTAATCTTTCCACTTTCATCCTAAATTTCTCTTCCATAGGACAGAGATGGTTGAGGACCATCTTATATTTATCTCCTTTCGGCAATACAATGGATGTTTATCCGGAGGGGAAAAGATAAGGGAAAAAGAAGCTAATTTTTACACAACCCCATTAAGTGCACAATAATGTTGTTACATGAAAATATTTTACATGTACTTACATATTGAGAAGAGATGCACTTTTTTGAGCCGGCAAAGTGCCACCTAACGTATTATTTCCAAGAAACCTGACAATGAAAGGCAATGATACATTCTTTAATATAATGAGTATGTTGGGCTTAACAATATGCAAGTAAGAATATGAGGTATTTTACAAGTAAGCGAGCGAACTCAAACTGAAAAGTGAGTCTGGAATTTTTCCTCTAATATTGTTGAAACTCAAATCCCTGAAAACATAAAATAATACTATCAGATGGATTGATAAAAAAAGTAATGGGGAAACTATTCTTTGCATGAGAGTGATTCAATAAAGTGTTACTTTGTTAAGTCATAAGTATTCAGAGTAAAAGGCCAAAATGCATAAACACTCCTTGGGGTCTGGATTAGTTGCAAACTTGACATCCCTGGGCTTTCAATTTTTCCTTGTAACTCCTTGAGGTTTTTATATTCCTGAAATTGACTCCTGAGATTAACTTATGCTTGCTCATGGTGACAAAAATGAATCACTTGATCCTCAAATGATACCCAAAAACTGATTCAAGCCAATTGAAACACAAATAACAATAAAATGAAAAAAAAAAAATTGCAATTTTTTCTTGGATTTGTTAAAGAAAACTTCTTCTATTTTATTGTTTTTTATGTTTCATTTAGAATAGATCAGTTGTTGGGAGTCATTCGACGGTCATGTGATTCCTTTTCGTTGTTGATAGTTAACAGAAATTAGTCGTAGGGATCCATTTCACGAACATGGAAACTTCAGGGAATTGTAAGGAAAAATTAAAAGCCCATGGGATCAGTTAAAGGACCCATCCCAAGAGTGTTTATGCATTTTGGTCAGAGTAAAATCGCATCCGAGGAACCTGTGATTTCCACAAAATTTATATTCACAGGGTTGTGAGAAATATAAAAAATTATTATCTACAAGAAGTAATGAACAAATATGATCCTTGTGCAACAAGAGCAGGCAAAATTCAAGCAAGATGCATCATCCCTACAAGAAAGCAGGAACAAGAAAAGGACAGAAAAAAGATAAAATAAAACAAAAAGAATTTGGATCTCTCATTCAATTATAAACACTGACTTCGTTTTGCAAGCCTCAGGGAATAACCTAATGATTATAATTTATATAATTTAATTTCATCAATAGTAAGATTTTAGTGTTGGGGTTGTCCAGCCTCATAAATAACAGAGAGGTCTCTTAATCCATTGCTCTGGATCTGACTCAAGTTCAACATGACACATTTCCATCTGCACAATTATCTATAGTCACCATCAATGCGTATTACTTACAGAAATGACAGTTGTTGATATTCTCCTATATTGGATGGAATTGAATCTGAAATGTTATTATTCCTAAGCACTCTGCAAAAAATGTAACTAATTTGTTATACCATAATCTGGAAGAGAAACCAAAAAAAGAAAGGAAACAAATATATTCAGTATTAGGAGGATCTAAATTATAGCTGCTCTGGCGTTGTAGTACAAGTTAATTAGAGATTTCATATCCTTCATAAATGCCAACGAAGAGCTTCCACCAGACAATTCACCAAGTCTCCTACAATGATATCACACATTAGATGGTTAGCTTAAGGAATCTGTAAAATACAAACAAATTTAACTAGGAGATGTAAAATAAATCAATTTTGAATACTAGTATACTACACCTCCATCTCATATAAATGTGAGTTGTATATATGGGACTTTTAAATAAAGCTACCTTTATATGAGAGGAAAGCATATTATACAAGGGCATTAAATAATTTTGTAAGATTACTCACAAGTCAGTCAGGGAAGTCAAATTGGAGAATGTTTGGGGTATCGGACCTTCAAAGGAGTTTCCTTGCAGCCTCCTAGAAAAGCATTTTGGAGTAGTTAATCATAAATTGTGCACAACGCATCTTTATCGGTAGATTATACAAGTAAACTTTTGCTTTTCATATATTACCATGAGCGAATCATTGATTAATTGATAGGAGTCAATTATGGGATTTAAATTAATCAATAATATTGATTTATCAAAAAATATAATTGATTTACAGTTGACTTTTGAGTAAATTCCATTATAAATAGAGGTTCCTTATAAAAATAAATATATACTAGCCTCATCACACGTGCTCTGCATGTGCGATGAGGCTCTCTTTTTTATTTTGAGTTTAATGTAATTTTTCAATCTAAATATATTTATTGTTAGTAAGGTTACACAGGAATGAATTTTTAAGAAACTAAAATTTAAGATTTGAAATAGAGTAGACTGCTGGTTTTAGTGTGTGCCAAATTTTAGGAAAAAATGTATCAAACATGCGTGAGATATATTTAAATAGAGAATGTGCTAAATTTTAGAAAAAAAGTTTCTCTAGTTTTTTTTTTTTTTTTTTTTTTTTTTTTTTTTTTTTTTAATTACAATTTTAACCCCATTTTTTATTTTTTAAGAATAAAGATTATCTAATTAGATTATGAGTATTTTTGACATTTTTTGAAATTATACCTAACTTTTTGAATCCTCTTAATATATAAAGATAAACTAAAGCATTTTAACTTTTGGTTGACCTTATAACATTGGTCCACATTGAGGCCTCACAATTTTACACGTCATTATTTTCATTTTATTTTTTAAGTGAATGCCATAATTTCATTTAGATGAGGATAAAAACAGTACATCTTGAGTTACTCTATGCTCAATAATACAAGGAGTCTCCTCTATCCAAGATCTGAACTGATAATATGGTGATTCCATTTCCTTCACAGATTTCTCTAGGGACCTCTAGCTTTGCATCCTCTTTTCTGCACACCCTCTAAGATCTCAACCTTCGCTTGCACCACCAATCAGTTAGTTTTGATGTGTCGAAACAAAGCCAAGCTCTAGTTCACCATGTGTCACAGGCGGTGGGCCTCCAAGACCCAGATTAGAAGATGAGGTTCACTAGCTCCTAGGGATTAATTTTGTGCTCAAATTAGTGTTGTTTTTCTTTTAGTAATGCATATTATGAGTCTTTTAGCTAAATATTGCAAAAAACGGAGTTTATTGTTGTTATAGGCACTGTTTAAAGTTATTTAGCAAAATGAGCAGAGAGATTGAATTTTGGCAATACCGTTGCCGAAATTGTAAGAAAAAGTACGAGAGAGAAGAAAGTTGAGTGATGTGATTGGGAGGGAGAAAAAATGAATTTCGGTAATGATATTACCGAAATTCATTGCACTGCCCAAGCTCTGCCCGTGAAGTGCCCCAGTGGGAGTGCCCGAATGATTTACCAATTGTGGCAACCAAGTTGCTGAAATTATAGGGAATTAAGGAGAGAGAAAATATGAATTGTGGCAACCAAGTTGCCGAAAATTGGAGGAAAAAAAAAGGTGGTTGCCGAAATTTGGGGAGGAATTAAAAAAAAGGTGTTATGTCCACAATATTTTACAACATTTTCACAACAAATCACGGGTGATTAGTTGTTATTAGTTCAAATTTGAATTTAACACTGAGATTACTTTTTTAATCCAACAATAACAACCAGTAATAACCTGCCATTTAGAATTTGTTGTAAAAATGGTGTGCACATATCATTTCTCAAAATAAAAAAAATTAAAAAAAAAAAAGTGGCAATTGATTTGTGGCAATGGCATTGCCGAAATAGAGGGAAAAAAAAATTGTGGGAATGAATTTGTGGCAATGACATTGCCGAAATAGGAGGGAAAAAAAAAATTGTTGCAATTGGTTTGTGGCAATGCCATTGCCAAAATAGAAGGAAAAAGAAAAAAAAAATTTATTTTTGATAATGGCATTGCCAAAATTTGAAATATCTGATTGCCGTTGCCAATCTCTTTTCTGATGGTGTTGTATGTGTGCCTTTATTATTTGCTCTCTAGCATGTTTAATTTTTATTTCTTTTAAAGAAACGAAATTATGGATTTGAATGATACAGTTTTACTTTGTGTTATTGAAAGGAATTTGTGTATTGCAGCACAATTTCACTGATGGGATGGCTCTAGGAAGTGCTTTCCTTCTTTATGGATCTGTTGGCGGTTGGTCTAGAACTCTGTTCTTGCTGGCACACGAGCTTCCTCAAAAGGTTTGAACTCTGATTGCCATTTCGGCAATGCCATTGTCAAAAATCAAACAATTTTTTTTTTCTTTTTCCTTCTATTTCGGTAATGGCATTGCCGCAAACCAATTGCAACAATTTTTTTTCCCTCCTATTTCGGCAATGCCATTGCCACAAATTCATTCCCACATTTTTTTTCCCCCCTCTATTTCAGCAATGCCATTGCCACAAATCAATTGCCACTTTTTATTATTATTTTTTTTTTTTTTGAGAAATGATATGTGCACGCCATTTTTACAGCAAATTCTAAATGGCAGATTGTTACTAGTTGTTATTGTTAGATTAAAAAAGTAATTTCAGTGTTAAATTCAAATTTGAACTAATAACAACTAATCACCCGTGATTTGTTGTGAAAATGTTGTAAAAATATTGTGGACATAACACCTTTTTTTTAATTCCTCCCCAAATTTCGGCAACCACTTTTTTTTTTGTCCCATTTTCCACAATTCATATTTTCTCTCTCCTCAATTCCCTATAATTTCGACAACTTGGTTGCCACAATTAGTAAAATCATTCGGACACTCCCACTGGGGCACTTCACGAGCAGAGCTTGGCAATGGAATGAATTTCAATAATATCATTACTGAAATTCATTTTTTCTCCCTCCCAATTACATCACACAACTTTCTTCTCTCTTTTTCTTTTTCTTACAATTTCAACAACGGTGTTACCGAAATTCAGTCTTTCTCCTCATTTTTATAAATAACTTTGAACAGTGCTTATAACAACAATAAACTCCGTTTTTTGCAACATTTAGCCAAAAGACTTGCATATTCTAGCTTATGTATGGCTTTGAGAATTTTTAAATCTGAAGATGGGAAGAGAAAGTGCTTTAGGCTAAAGCCCAACGAAGTCATTAAGTATAGGCCTTCAAATGTAGAAACCCGGGAGCCCACTCCTCCTATTTTTAATAGGATTGTTTCTGCTGGGCTTGACGAGGCCCACACATTGGCTCCAGAAGAGCGTAAAGGAAAAGGGCCTTTAGTCCAACCCTTAGTCCAACCCGTAGCCCAACCTTTGTATGTGCTGGGGTCTCAAGTTCTGAAGCCGATGGAGAATCAGCTAGGCGAGAGTGAGTCTCGGGGTCTGCCGTCGTTAGAGAGACAAGTGGGTGAGAGCTCAAGTAGCGATGGGATGATGCCGACGAGATTTTTTGGTGATCTAGAGACCAGAAAGGACTCGGCGTCAAGGTGTAGCTCTGCTGCAGTTAATCTCGACTCCATCAAGGCTGTTTTTTCTGTGGTCACGGGCTCCGATGCTGAGGTAACTCATGGAATAGGTAATCGAGACTCTAGGTTCACCAGTGATATGGTGGATAGCTCGGCGATGGCAGAGATTAAGCCACCTATTCTGAAAGAGATGTTGCTGATCCTTTGTCGGCATCCATGGGTGGTTCAAAATCGATTTTCTCCTCTCTCAGACTTGGGTAATGGGGTGTAAGCTGAGTTTGGGGAAGGGGAAGATCATGAAGAAGAACAGAGGAGTAGTCACCGTGATGATACAACGCAACAGAGGTCAGTGGATTCTGTTGGGGAATTTCAGACAGATTCTGGGCTTCACCTTCTACAGTGGGAGATCAGTGGGGTGGATGACCGGTTATGGCAGTGGAGAGAAAGACAATTGTGTGTTGGAGTGTGAACCTCTATCTCGGTGGGAACCCGATGAACTCAGAGAGTTGTTGCTAGTTCAGGATTTTGTAGAGGGATCTCAGGTGACAGAGTCTAGGCCACCTTCGAAATGGGTGTCCCAGTTGGTGAAAAATTTCTGTAATATGGTGGGTTACCCTATTGTGAAACATGAAGCTCAATGTTTGGTTCTCTTTCGCCTTATGAAATAGGAATGTCTCAAGGTGATTGATGATGGGGTGTCTAAGTGACCTGCAAACTCAGGGTCACGAGGTCTCAGGAAGCTTAAGGGGCTTATTTCTAATGTTAATTATGATGGTGTCTCTTCTAGGAGTAGGAGTAGAGCTTCTTCGACTGCTGTGGGGTTGTTGGTAGTTTTAAATGACTCTACGACTACTTTCTTGGAATGTAAGGAGGCTTAACAATCTCCGGAAGAGAGAGGTTTGTAAGAATCTTCTAAAAGAGTAGAAGTGTGATATTGTATGTTTTCAAGAAATGAAAGTATCTTTTATCAACATTGCTTTTGTTCGGAGTTTATGGGGTAGTCCCTTCATTGATTGGGTTGTTTTGGATGTTGTGCAGACTTTGGGAGGGGTCTTGCTGATTTGGGATAAGAGGGTTTTTGAAAAGTTGGATGTAAGTGTTGGACAGTTTTTTGTTAGTGTCTTATTGAGAAGAATGGTGGATGACTTTGTTTGGGCTTGTACAGGTGTGTTTGGCCCTAATGACAATGGACAGCAGTCTACACTTTGTGGGAGGAGTTAACGCAAGTGTGTGCCAGGTGGCCTATGGTATGGTGCTTAGTAGGTAATTTCAATATTATCAGGTACCCAAGTGAAAGGCTTGGCTATGAGTCTTTTAGCCCTGCTATGTTTGCATTCTCAAATTTTATAGAGTAATTCTTTAGTTGATTTACCTTTAGAGGGGGCTTCCTTCACTTGGTTTAGGGATTCTGGTCTTCCCTCTATGTCAAGAATTGACAAGGCTTTGGTTTCTCTAGGGAGGAGCATTTTGAGAATGTATCCCAACGGGTGCTTCCTTGTGTTATTTCAGACCACTGCCCGCTTTTGTTGGAAGCTGGTGTTATTCGATATGGTCGAAGTGCCTTTAAATTTGAAAATATGTGGTTGAAAGTTGAGGGTTTTGTTGATAGAGTTCAGCAATGGTGGAATGGGTACAATTTTGTGGGCTCTCCAAGTTTTATTTTGTCACAAAAATTGAAGGCTCTAAAAGCAAATTTAAAAAAGTGGAACATGGAGGAGTTTGGTGATTTGGCTTTTAGAAAGAAGAACTTGCTAATTGAACTGATGGGTTTAGATGTGAGAGAGGAGTTGGTGGGTCTATCGAATGAGGAACAGATTCGTCGTCTTTAACTCAAATGAGACATAGAACAGTTGGCTTCTCTTGAGGAGATTTCCTGGAGACAAAAGTCTCGGGCCTTGTATGTGAAGAAGAGAGATAATAATACTCGTTTCTTTCATAGATTAGCAAACTCACATAGAAATGCTAATCAAATTAAGAGGATTGAGGTGGATGGTGTTCTTTATGAGGAGGAGTCTGATGTGCACTCTCAGTTAGTTCTCTTCTATCAAGGGTTGTATAAGGAAACTAAGGAGGGACGCCCTACTATGGGTGGGTTAGATTTTGCATGTATTGAAGAGGATGAGAGGTTATCCTTAGAGAAGGAGTTCACGAAGGAGGAAGTCATCTAGGTCTTAAGGGAGATGGAGGGTGATAAAGCCCCTGGGCCTGATGGTTTCACCATGGCTTTTTTTCACAAATATTGGAGTGTTGTGGAAAAGGATGTCATGGATTTTTTTAATTATTTTCATTAGCACTCTGTGTTTGAACGGTCTATGAATGCTTCATTTCTTACTTTAATTTCTAAGAAGTGTAATGCCGTTAACATTAAGGACTCTCGTCCTATTAGTTTGTTGGGTAGTGTGTACAAGCTGCTGTCCAAGGTGCTGGCTAATAGGTTGAGGGCGGTTTTGGATAATCTCATCTCTGAGACTCAAAATTCGTTTGTTGGCGGAAAGCAGATTCTGGATTCAGTGCTCATTGCAAATGAATACCTGGATAGTAGGTTGAAGAGCCGATTATTGGGTGTAGTTTGCAAGCTTGATATTGAAAAAGCATACGATCATGTGAACTGGGAGGCCTTGTTTTATTTGTTGGGCTGGATGGGCTTTGGGTTGAAATGGAAGGGGTGGATTAAGGCTCATGTTACTTCTGTCCGTTTTTTAGTCCTGGTAAATGGATCCCCTGAAAGTTTTTTCTGAAGCTCTCGTGGGTTAAGACAAGGAGACCCATTATCTCCACTTTTGTTTTTCTCGATAATGGAGGTTTTAAGTAGACTTTTGAAGAAGACAGAGGAGAGTAATCTTATTCGGGGTTTTCATGTGGGAGTAGTGAATTCTGTTGGTGTGCGTATTTCTCATTTGTTGTTTGTTGATGACACTATCTTATTTTGTGATGCTTCTAGGGAACAGATGTTGTCCATAAGGTTGGCGTTGTCTTGTTTTCAGGCTTTTACGGGTTTGAAGGTCAATGTTGGGAAAAGTGAGATTGTCCCTGTTGGGGATGTGAATAATCTAGATGCACTGGCTAATATTCTTCAATGTAGAGTGGGCAGTTTGCCTATGAAATATTTGGGGATGCCGTTGGGAACTTCTTTTAAGACAGCTTCGATTTGGAATCCTATTTTGGAGAAGATGGAGAAGAAACTATCAGGGTGGTAGGCTCACGTTACTAAAGAGTACTCTCTCAAGCCTTCCAACGTACTTTTTATCTCTTTTTACTATACCAAAAGCTGTGGCTGCTAGATTGGAAAGTATTCAAAGGAATTTTCTTTGGGGGTCTATTGAGGGGAGTTTCAAATATCCTTTGGTGGCTTGGGAAAATGTGTGTTTACCCATCGAATTGGGTGGTTTGGGGATAAGAAGTGTGGTGTCGTTTAATCAAGCTTTATTAGGGAAATAGTTGTGAAGATATGGTTATGAAGTTACCCATCTTTGGCGGAGAGTTATCTCCATAAAATATGGTGAGGGTCAAGGGGGGTGGAGTAATAAAGTTTCTTGGAGGACTCATGGAGTGGCCTTTGGAGAAACATTCATGAAGGGTGGGAGAGCTTTTCTAAGCATCTGTCTTTTGTAGTGGGTGAATGCACTTGTATCCACTTCTGGCATGATAAGTGGATTGGTGATAACACCCTAAAAGATCTCTATCCTGGGCTTTATGTGTGTTCAGTTGCTAAGGATACTTGTATCTCTGAGGTTTTGTGGATTCCAGAAGGGGGTACTGTTAGAGTGTGGGATTTAAGGTTTTATAGAGCTTTTAAAGATTGGGAGCTAGCTGCATCTTATTCTCTACTTCAGTTTATCCAAACTTGTATTCCTTAGGGTGATAGGAGACATACTCTTTGTTGGTGGCTAAAAGGTGATGGTAAGTTTGACACCCGGTCTTACTACCATGCGATTCGGGGTACTCCGAATTCTTTGTTTCCTTGGAAGGGTGTTTGGAAACCAAAGGTTCCTAAGCAAGTGGCTTTCTTTTTATGGACAGCTGCTCGTGATCGGATTCTCATTTTGGACAATATAATGCTTAGGGGTCGCCCTTTAGCAAATCGGTGTTGTATGTGTTGTGATGGGGAGTCGGTGGACCACCTTCTTCTTCATTGTCTTGTTACTCATATCTTATGGATTTTTTTGCTTCAGGCTTTTGGTATTCACTGGGTTATGCGAAGATCAGTGGCAGGATTGTTATCTTGTTGGCATCAGTTGGCTTGGGAAGCATAATTCGAACATTTGGAATTTGATTCCAGGGTGCTTAATGTGGATGGTTTGGTTGGAACGAAATCGTCGCTCCTTTGAGGACAATGAGAAGACGTTGGATGAGTTAAAGGTTTTATGTCAGCGTAGTCTTTTTGAGTGATCTCGTTGTTGGGGTTTTACTAATTTTTCTTCTCTCTCTGAGTTTATGTTTTCCCTTAAATTAGTTTCCTAATTACCCTCTTTTTTTTTTTTGCTGTTTGTGCTATTTTTTTCTTGTTGTTCATCATCGTGAACAACTTGTGTACTCTTCCTTATTTACTCATTAATAATAGTTTTCGTTAGAATTGCTAGGGCTTCTGTACTTCTCTGTTCTGGAACTGAAAGTTAGGGTTTGTTTGGGAAGTAGTGGGACTTGCTTGGGTTTGTGGTTCTTCATCAACTGCAATTACCAGGAGAAGAATATTCTTAAGATTTTTTTGTAGGAAATGGTGGAATTTTAATAGATTAATGTTTGATTAGAACTCTATTATGATTTGCAGATTAGTGGGAAATTTGATGTGGGTGGGGTTTGGAATTGGAATTTCTTACAAGGCCAAGAAACTTGGCCTCGCCACATAAATTCATTAATTCTTGATCATTGCTTTTTTATTCCATCACATTCAAATTTCCTTTTGGAGTTCAAGGTTTTTTTTTTTTAATTTTTTCTTACCGAATTTTCCATTATGTTATTATACTACGTTTGGTGTTTGTTTTTTTAGTTTGTATTTGCTTCTAATAACTTTCAGGTAGTGGTTGTCTTTGTCAAAAAATGGCAGAGACTATCATTGGTATTTTGGAAACTGTTTGGTCAAGTGTATGTTTGGTGGCCAAGAAAATGGAAGAAAAAAAAAATGCAGAAGAGTTTTTTTTTTTTAATTCATTTTTTTCCTTTTCTTTAAAATTGAGGAATGAAGATTTTTCTCCAACTCTGATTTTTCGATTTATTAAGATGTTGATGTGGCTCTTTTAAATGACAATTATATATTTTTTATTTTTTTATTAATCACGTATGTGCCATGTGCCAAGTGAGCATTTTGTCAATCACATAAGCAATTTTCATCACAAAATTAACGGCAATGACCAAAATGAAACATTGTTGAAAAACTCAAGAACCAAACGAAAAACTTCTAAAAACACAAGGACCACAACAAAAACACACACAAAATATAAAGACCAAAAGTGCATTTTTACCGCAAAACTAATACTAAACAATAAAATTTTCTCAATCATAAATCTTACGGTAATGAAACTCAGCTTCATGAAACGTTATTTAGAAGAAATTAAAGACATCATCTTACAAGGTGGTAAGCTTTGACCAACTCCCTATGAAATTGGGTATCCTGCCTGTGAATTTAGTATCTGATGCCCACCTAAGACCAAAAGAAATATTTCCTTAGAAAATGCCTTCACAATTCTTGTCTTGATATTTATCTTTATGCAAAAATTATGAAAACTGTTCAATTGAGAAAAGTAGTAGCCAACTAGTTCTTAACTTCTTACATTGTTTGGAGATTCTGTAAATTAGCAAATGTTGAAGGGAGCTCACCACTAACTCCAGAACTATCAAAGTAGCTATCAAAGTAAACAATTTACATGAATTAACTAATATTTGATATAAAATAAAAAAATAAAAAATAAAAACCTTGATTCGATATCCTAACCTTAACTCATAGTAATATATTTTTATCTTAGCATATTAATAAGTGTATTCTTGTCATCATGCATAAACCCTGATATAAATATGTGCTAAGGTGAAGGGCACATTAGTGCATCTGAACCTTTTCTCAAATTTCTCTCCATTTTTCTACTCTCTTTTTCTCTTGTTTAATCCTAATATCTAATATTTCACAACTCAACTTGATATCAGAGATACCGATCCAACCCTAGTACGCGTTAGAATAATCTAGAGGCTTTCTTGAGATGAACAAGATGTGTTAAACTAAGCATCCATACTATGATGTCATCTTTGATATCAACACCGACATAGTCACTAGATTCTAGCGGCCACATGATTTGAGTCACCAAACTCTCCTAGTAATTATAGTGATTTTTCCACAATTTTTTGAAGCCATCTGATGTGAGTGTTTTTTTTGGATGAATAAGACCTCGGAAACTCTTGGTAATAGTTGTTGGCTAACTTGTGGAGGTGGATAATTTTGTGCATTTCGGGACTTTTTGCTTCATAAATGATTTATTCTAGAAATTTTTGCTTGCTGATTAGTTATGTTTAATTTGTTTCTTCTCTTTGGGAAGTTTGGCCAGCCATGGAGGATGAAATTGTTTTGAAAATTTGTTGCAATTTTACTTTCGGGTGCTTCTGGTAGTTTTCCTCCTCAGCTTTTGGTTGATCCCATTTCATTGATTGACTATTAGACATAAAGTTTGTTAGTCTTTCACTTTGGATTAGTTGTGTTTGATATAACTGAAGAAAAATCTATTGTCATGGTTGAAGAAAACGCATCATTGCCAAAGGAAGTCGATATGCCTAAATCTATTACTTCAAAAAAGTTTAATGGTACAAATTATATGGCTTGGGCACATGCTGTGAAAATCTTTTTGCAAGAGAAAAAAATGTTGAAATATTTGACAAATAACGCACCTAAAAAGAAATATTCACTTTATGGGGATTGGATGAGTGAGGATTCAATTATTTTGGAATGAGTATGGCATAGCATGGAACCTCATATTGCTATTACAATTGAATTTTTGACTTTTTAAAGAAGATTTGGGATTTTATTGCAAAATCCTTTTCTCATAAGAGTAATGTTTCTCTCCTAATTTTATCTTGGCTAAAGTGTAAACTATACCCTTAAAGTTTGAGGGTCTTTGGATTTTACATCTTATAGTTTTAAAATTTAGATTTTACCTTCTAAAGTTGTTTGCATCAACAACCTCTATCTATATTTTCCATTAAGTGCCACATAAACTTGTTGCGCGTGTTTAGTTCGTTCCATAAAATGATTCCATATCATTTTCATTATGCCATGTCAATAAATTATTTTAAAAAAATTTAAGCTAAAAAAATGACGTTAATTCCCATACAAAAGTGGAGCCAATAGCACTGGTGGAAATAACAACGGTTGTTCCCATAGCGACCGGTAGTCGAAATTGGCGAGAGGGTATGAAGTTAGTGCCCATGATTCTCAAAGATGTTTCAAACTGAGTGCGGAGAAAAAGGGGCAAGGCAGAATTCGAGAAAAGGTAAGATTAATGCTGGTTCTTTGACTCCCTTAGGAAAAGTATTATTCATCCTACTATGTCATTATCTTTACCATCTAGTCTTTATTATCTTTTAATCTGATCTCTATTAGTCAATTCATTAAGGCCACGTGATGTTCTATAACCTTGGATTCAACTTCTTGTGTCTTTCAGGATCTCAAGACCAAGAATACGGTTGGTTCGGTGCATGAGAAGGACAAATTGTACAATTTGGATCCTAATGGCTCTATCCATTATCTCCCCCGCTTTTAGGGTTCGTTTGGTTGGAAGGGTAGAATATTTGGAGGATAAAAAATGGGTAAGGGAGAGAAAAATAAAGGATAGAAAAGATTTAGTTTTCTCTCATATACATTTGGGTGAAAGGGTTGAAAAATGGAGAGATAAAAAACTTATTTATTTGGTTGAGATAAAAAATGAGAGGATAAAAAATGAAGTTGATATAAATTTAGAGTTATGTCCCTATTAAATAACAAAAAGTCACACATTTTTAAAAAAAGTGTATGAATGGTACTTTATTTATACATAAAAATAAAAATAAAAATAAAAAAGACAAGAAGTTCAAGAACCCCCAAAAAAAAAAAAAATTTATTAAAAAAAGAAACAACTAACGGTTTGAGAAAAGAAAGGATAAGCACGTGATAAAAGAAAAGAAAAAAATAATAAAAAACTGAAGAAAGATAAACACAAAAGAAAAAGAAAATACGAAGATAAGCACACAAAAAAAAAAAAAAAATTTAAAGAAAGGATTAAGCATCAGTAGATCAGCACAAATGAAAAAAAATGAAACGGAATGAACAACAAAAGAATCTTATAAAAAAAAATGACAAAAGAAGCTTAGAAGGAAAGGATAGAAAAGTTCAAAAACTTTGAGCATTAGCTTGGGCAATTTCGTCCAAAATATTGCCAAACATTTTCTCGTGTTTTCACCCCAAACTGGGGTGATTCAATTTTGGTGGGCCCAGAGAGGAAACTGCCGGGCCCCACCATTTTTTCCCCCTCTCTCACCTCCCAAGTTCCCAACCAAACACACATATTATCCATTTTCTCTCTTCTATTTTCTATCCATCCTATTTTCAACCCAACCAAACATACCCTTAGTGCTATCGTGTCTCGATGAGAAGGACAAACTCAAGTCAGCCATTCCTACTTTAAGTCTTAAGTCTCTAGTCTTGAATGTGAAATATATCAACTAGGAAAACATTACCTTAGGACCTTTTCGAGTTATAGTCTTGATTCTCAATCTAGCTCCTTCGATGTAGTCCGCACAGACATATGGAATTCCTCCCGTACTTCTACTTTGAATGAATTTCCTTATTTGATTATACTTTTTTACGACAAAATGATTGACATGGTTGATTTTTTTTAAATAAAAATAAAAATAAAAATAAATTCTGAGTTTCCTTATATTGTTTCTAAATTTCTATGATGAAATCTTGGTTAAATTTAACAAGATCATTAAAGATTCTACTCTTCGTTGATGCATTAGAATATACTTACTCTAACATGAATTCATTTTGCGTTGATCATGGTATTATTCATCAAATTAGTAGTGTTCAATCTCTCAACAAAATGATGTTGCTGAGCAAAAGCATCATCATTCATTGGACATTGCTTGCACATTGTTATTTAATATGCATGTACCAAAGCACTTCTAGGGGTGACACCTTTTCTATCACTTGTCAACTAATTGATCATATGCCTTCCACTATCCTAAATAATAAGTTTCCATTTTCTCTTTTTTATCCTAATTTTACTCTTCTGTTACTCATGTAATTGGTTGTATTGCCTTTGCTCATGCCCTTGATGAGGAATTAAATGTTCTTCACTACAATTACTATTGATGAGGAATTAAGTGTTCTTCACTACAATTAGTCCTAGGATCCTACTACACTCTTACCCCTAAGAAAGAAATGTTAAGTTTTCATTAGGTTTACATTGTTAAGTACCTCCTTGATGGTTCTATTAAAGGCCTTAAGGCGCACATTTGGTTGCAAAAAGGTATACACAAACACATAGTGTTTGATCATCTCTGGAGACCTTCTCCCATGTGTCACGTCTCAATTATGTCCAAATCATACTTTCTATAGCAGTTAATTGTTCTTGGACTTTTTATCAACTTGATATAAAGAATGCATCCCTTCATGGAGAACAATAGGAGGAAGTGTATATGTTGTTACCAATAGAGAGCACCTTGTATGTCGCTTGTGAAAGGCCTTGTATGGCCTGAAGCAATCTCCCTTTGCATAGTTTGATCAAGTCAATGTTGAACTTTGGATGGATTATGACATTGATCATTCAATCTTTGTTTGTCACACCAGCACCGGCATTATCTCCGGCAATGACTCCATAGGTATTACTAATTTCAAAAGTTATTTAGGTAAACAATTTCATATGATGGACGTCTGTGATCTTAGATAATTTCTCAATATTGAAGTTGTTCATCCTTCTTAGGGCATCTTTTTTGTCTCAAAGAAAATGTGTTCAATCTTCTGTCTAAGATTGGTCTCTTTGGTGCTCGACATGTTGATACTCCTATATTCTCTACTTCTAAAATTGATGATAAACAAGGTGATCCATTTCCTGATGTCGGTTGATACTGACAGTTGGTTGGGAAGTTGATTTATCTTACCATTACTCATCTTGATATTACTTATACAGTAAGTATGTTTAGTTAATATTTATGCTCCTCATCAATTGACTGTGAAGCTATTTTTCATATCGCGTTGTCTAAAGGGTTCTCCTAGATGAGAATTATTGCAAAAGCCTTTATTTTCTGAAGTTTTAGTGATGTTGAATGGGTTGGTAATTGTTCGGAATGACAATCCACCTCTACCTATTGTACTCTTGTTGGCAATAATCTTGTTACTTGGCATAGTACCAAGTAGAATTTGGTTGCCCATTCTAGTGCTGAAGCTGAAATTGAGCTATGACTCATACTGCTTCAAAGATGTTAATGGGTTCAATCTCTTCTTCACTACTTAGGTATTGATTTTCCTACTCCTATGCAAATGTATTGTGCCAATCAGGTTGCTACTTTATCACAAGCAATCTCATGTTCCATGAATGTACCAAACAAATTGAGGTTGACTGGTACTTCATTCAGGATTTGTTGGTTAAGAAACAAATTGTCACTCATTATGTTCATTCGAATGACCCGTTGAGTGATATCCTCACAAAAACATTACCTCATGCCTCCTTTCAGTTCACTCTATGTTAAAAAGGGTATTCTTATAATTATGCATAAACCCTAATATAAATGTGCAAAGGTGAAGGGCTCATTGGTGCAACCTAAACCTTTTCTCAAATTTCTCTCTCTCCATTCTTCTCTCTTTTTCTCTCTTTTAATCCTATGTTAAAGATAATTTTTTTTATTTTGTATCTTAGCATTTTAATAAGTGTTGTGAAAATACATGCAAAACAATAAATAGCAAGCACCACAAGACACTATAATTAATGTGGTTAGGCTAACTCCAAGCCTACCTCCACAATCAACACCAACAAAATTCACTATTAATAATAGCAATTACAACCACTCAAACTCTCAACAAAAAGCTCACTAGTCAAAGCTAGTCTTTATCTCTCTTACAAGACAAAGCTTTGCTCTTAACTCACACTCACACACAAAATAAAGCTAAATCACCACTCCTTTTATAAGGGATGGCACACCTCCTTACTACTCTTTTCAATGTGGGACTAACTATTATAATAGAATTAGTGCACCTCCTTATTATTCTTCTAGCCGATGTGGGATTCCAAAGCCAAAGAGGAATTCTCTAGACACTTCTATCATGGACTGGATTCAACAAATCTCCACCTCAGCCCATGATTTGTCTTCTCTAGTACCCCTTTGGGCACTCCCATTTGCACCCCCCCTTTGTGGGTAGGGGTGCTCCACCTCATTCTCAACAAGACATACTCTCAATTGAATTCAAGCAATGCTTGAACTTTTTACTTGGGACTTTTCTTCACAACCATAATTGAACTTGGCTTCACTGCGATAGAGTATGAGGGAGAATCCGTAGACAACTGGTCAACTTCACAACCATGTTAGTCTCAATCTCCACAAATTGTGACTCATTTTGTTCGTTTGAATGATCCATTGAGTGATATTCTCACAAAAATATTACCTCATGCCTCCTTTCAGTAATTGTATTTCAAGCTAAGCATGTTTTATCTATACACTCCAACTTGAGGGGAGAATTAAGAGTTACTTTTTGATATTTTTATATTAGCATTTTTTTTTTATAGGTAATAAGAATTTTATTGATAAGAAATGAACAATGTGTTTACAATTGTAAACTCATTGCACTTGAAACAAATACAACCAAATCAAAAGGAAAGACTAATAGAGATAAGGAATTCAGATAAGGTAATACAATGCGTAAGACCCCAAATACGAGACCACTCAAACAAAGCTAGGAAGCACCGACGCGGCTAGGAGGGTGCCGCACCAGAGCCTGACATGGGGTGCGGACACCGATGCGGCTGCCTGCGTGTTGATGCCTCGTCTGAGTTTTTTTTTTTTTTGGGGATTCGCGCCGACTCGGCTCAGATTCACGCCGATTCGGCTTCGATTCGGGCCGATTCGCGCTGATCCGGGCCGATTCGGTTAGAATCAGGTCGTATCGACCGAATCAGATCGTATCGGCCTTGAATCATTCCGAAACAGTTGAAATCGGCTTTGAATGAGGCCAAAACATCCTAAATCTGTCCTTCCTCAATTTTATTCTGAATATTTGTTGCTTCTTTTGTGTTTTATTTTTTGTTGTGTTTTGTTTTGTGTTTCTTGCCCCCTTCTATCTTTGTTTTGTGAACCAAGGCCATAGTAATGTGTTTTTTAAGAATATTTTAATAGTAAAAATATATAGAAAATATAAATAAAAATATTTTTAATAATTTTTTAATCGCTGCACCCACACCCTACTTTTTCAAAAATTGCCGAGTCCCGCACCCGCACCCGCACCCGCACCCGAATCCGGAAACACACCCATGCTTCATAGAAACAAAGTCCTAGCTAGCAAAGTCTTCAACAAATCTATAGATCTCTCAATGTCCTCAAAGGTTCGGGCATTGCGTTCCTTCCATACTAACCACATAAGGCATAACGGTACCATATTCCAAACATTTGAAGAATACGTTCCCAACCGATTCCTCCAAGCGAAAAGAAAAGATACAACTGTATTCAGCATTTCGGCATCACCCACGGAACCCCAAACATAAGAAAGACCTCACTCCACAGGGCATGTGCAAACTTACAATGAAGTAAAAGGTAATCCACAGTTTCCTCATCACACCGACATAGACAACACCAATTAACAAGAGGCAAGTTCTCTTTTTATCAAATGGATTACACATCCCTAGCATGGATTCTAGGTATGTAGGGGTCTAGCGGCTGTTCACAAAATTTTTTTTTTATGCTATGTAGGATGGCATGAGAGACTTAACTAGCTCAGTTCAATGGCCTAATGACAAAGCTAAAAGTAACCACCCTGTTGACAACAATCAAATGGTGTAGGCCAAGTGGACAACAGGGATTCCAGTGACACGATGATAGTTCGGGTGGTGTTACAATCCTATGAATAGCAAGAACTAGCTACAAAATACAATGAAAATGGATGGTTGCATTGTTCTAGAACTTACAACTGTTGCAATTTCACTAGATTTCCAAGCTCAGATGGCAGAGGACCAGAGAATTCATTTGTTGAAAGAGCCCTACAAAATTAACAAGTAGAGCAACCAATAATTTCATTCTATTTCGTAGCAAGTATATGAAATGCATAATTCTAGGGGAAAAAAAAGAAAAAATAAATAAAGAGAGAGAGAGAGAGGTATAAAAGATTCACACCTCTATCTGGGTGAGTATTAAATTCCTATTTTTGTGACACACTTATTCATATATATTACTATAAAGAAATGGTAGCATTCAAAGACCACAGTATCTAGGAAAAAACAAGGCACCAAAATGCTATATAGATCTTATAATTTTTTATGAGGGTAACTTACAGTGAGATTAACTTAGTAAGATATCCAAGTTCCTTTGGGAGTGTCCCTGACAATGCATTGATGCTAAGACCCCTAATTTGTTAAACATCAGAAAAAGGAACAGATTAGCTTATATAAGATGTACACTAAGTCCTATGAGTTCCAAATCAAAATTCCTTTAGGCTTACAGGTATTGCATGCGAGTTAGATTGCCAATGGATGCAGATAGGTTACCCGTCAAGTGATTCTGTCCCAAATTCCTGTCAAATGTTGGACTTAGCAAATTTAACAAACAAAATTGAAAATGAGCCATCCTGGAAAACTAGTACATCACAAATAGCATAAATTTCAATTGGTTGACATAATGCACTATAGCTTCAAGGTAAGTTCAATCCTAGCTTACATGAAAAAGAAGGTAATCAATATTGATGCAAAACGCAAGTAAACAAGCATATAAAGAAGAAACCATACAGACTGAAGAGGAAAGTCAAAGTCCATAGTTCTTCTGGGATTACACCAACAACATTCAAGGCATAAACCTTCCTGTAAATATAATAATAATAATTAAAAATTCAAATAAATAAAAAAATCAACCATGAAGAGAAAGATTCAAATACTGAAGATGCTCAAGATATTTTTTCTTTTTAGTGTAGGTTCAGTACTATTACATACACCATATTCTGATCACTTACCAAATTTTGCCAATCTTTTCAAGTATTTTGCCAATCCCTTTAACTAACACTTAGCAAAATAATACGTATGATGTTGTGGCCCAACCTGATTAGCCTTTGCAAGGCTTTTATTCTTTTCTTAGTGCTAAATGGCATCTCTACTTGTGCTTGTATACTCCAATGGAGTAAAATTCAAGGTTCATTGTAGAAAAACACACTTACACTAGAGAATGTGGTATAGGGAGACAATGAGAAAAAGAGAAGATTAAAATTAACCATCGACCTAAAATCCTAGAAACCTCATAGGGAATTTTAAGTTAGACAAGTGTAAGTATGGACATGAGTTTTTCTTTTAAGATGTTAGAAATTATATGCACAGCAGAATAAATTTTCTATTTCATACTTTACCTCTCTTGTTCCAAAATAACCAAACCAGGGTTGTTTTACTGTTACATTATATAGGTCAAGTCTCCACTCACTCCAATGCTCTTAAGAACCACAGGACTCAAGCTTCATCTAAATCAATTTCTCAAAGTGATGGTGTACACACTTCAAGAGTGATACACACAATTTCCACAATCTAAGAGCCTTAAAACCTAAGGAACACACTAAGAGAGAGATACTTCTTTTAATGAAATTGTTTTCCTTTTTCTTTTCATACAATTGCCCTCAATTTGGGAGAGAGGGGGAAGGGGGCTATAAATAGTCACATCCCATTGATGGCCATGCAAGGAGTTATGCCCGACTGATGGGTGCCTAGATCAATCAATATAGGACCAAGTTACTTTATCATTGCTCCATGACTTCTCCTTAAGGATTCTATCACCCAAATTTCATGGAACAATTCAATAAGTTCATAGCACACACGTGTTGTAGTTGTATTCTTTGTCCTTTCATTTGTGTGCGTTTGGCAAGAAAAACCAAAAAAACAAAAACAAAAGCCAATCTTTTCACTTGTGTGTATATAAAAATTTTAATTCTAAGCAAAAATGGCATTAGGCTATAAAAGAAAGAAACGTACAATTGGGTAATGTGGCAAGTAGAGTTACTATTGGCGGAGCAGTCACATTTGATCGTGGGGTTGTAACTTGGGTCATTGATGTCGGTGGAGTCAATGGCTACTCCACTGCATGGTTCCCCACTTATATTCCATTGACTTGAATTTGCTAAGATACCCCATTTTTGAAATACTGAATTCAAAGCTCTCACTGCAATCAAATTCACAATTAAAACTCATTAATACACATGAATGGTTTTATGAGTCACCACTTAATGGGTTGAAAGAAATTCTTGCAAACTGGGATTTTTTTTTTTTTTTTTTTCATTAAACAGCAGATATGTTATTAAACATAAAGGAAATCTGGTTTGAAGCATACATCAGGACCCTCCTTAGCTTGTGCAGTCTGTGGTATCGCATTACAATGTTTATTTATATATATATATATATATAAAGGAAATCTGGTTTGAAGCATAAACGCAAACACTTCACGTCCTCAATGAACAAACCCAGCTCCGACCGAGGCATTGCAACTCTAATACAACAACCCTTAGGAAAGTGTTATGCTTGAAGGTTGCCACGTGAGATCTAGGTACGGAGAATCAGAGATAGTCGTAATAGCTGGTTGCTTAGTTTTAAGATATCATCGTCGAATATAGGAACTAGTTCAGTGTTTGTCTCTTTTTGTATTTTCCTTTATTTTTAGAATCAACTATTTCAGTGTTTATGTTGTGAGAGCGATAGGATAATGTGTTATTATAGGATTGTATTTGTACCTCAGGGCACTCTCATCAGGTGTGCCAAATGCCAAATATTTGGCATTTGGCACACCAAATACCAAAAACTGACCCCCATGAGGTGTGCCAAATGCCAAAAAATTTGGCACACCGCTACAGTACCGTCTCAAATATGAGACGGTACGGACATGAATGCTATAATTTTTTTTCTTATTTTATTCACTGAATCACGTTCCTCTCTCCTCTCTAATCTCCATAATTTTTTTTCTTATTTTATTCACTGAATCACGTTTCTCTCTCCTCTCTGGTCTCCATCTCTCCGTTGCTCCTATTCCCTTCTCACTTTCATTTTTTTTTTCTCACTCTCTTCCTCTCTCCGTCTACAACAGCTCTCTGGTCGGATCTCCGTCTGCAACAGCTCTCCGTTGCCATCACCACCACACTCTGCAACTTTCATACAGAGACCGAAATCCGACCCGATTCATACCGACGAGGCCGAGATCGGGCGAAAACGTTGGTTTGCTCTCACTGATCGGTGGTGGGTTTGCTCTCACTGATCGATTCATACAGATGAGGCCGAGGTCAGTGGTGGGTTGTGTTTTTTGTTTTTGTTTTTCTGTTTTGGTGGTTGTGATTCGAGTGGCTGTGGGTGCGACGGTTGTGGGTGCGGGTGGGTTGATTTTGGTGGTTGTGATTGTGGGTGCGGCGGTTGTGGGTTGTGATTCGAGTGGCTGTGGCTGTGGGTGCGGCGGTTGTGGGTTGTGATTCGAGTGGCTGTGGCTGTGGGTGCGGCGGTTGTGGGTTGATTTTGGTGGGTTTTTTTTTTTTTTTTTTTCTGGTGGGTGTGCCGGCAGTGGTTGTTGGTGGCAGTGCTGGTTGTTGGTGGCAGTACTGGGTGTGCTGTTGTTTGTTGTTGTTGATTTGTTGGAGATGATGATATATTATTTTAATGTATTGAAAATATTATTTTAATGTATAGAATTGAAGAATAGAACATCTGATAAATGGTATGTTGTAAAATGATGTGTTAAAATGATAAAGTAGGTGTTTGGTGTGTTAAAATGGCATTTTTTATAGAACAGCTTATGGGAATGCTCTCATATCCAAGGAAAAGAATGTTTTTACTGTTCAAAAAAAAAAAAAAAGGATAAATAGTTTTTACTGAATACATTTTATTTTATTTTTTCTCCCTAATTTTTTTTTTTTTTTTGTCTGAATATTTCCTAATAAGTTCCTCCTAATTTTTTTTTCAAAATATAAAATTTGATAATTATGGAGAGTGAAACTTAAAGTACCTAATGAAATTTGAATTCAATTAAAAAATATTTATTAAAATAAGGATGTGTAAATTTGTAAGGTTTTAAAAACTTATATATAGGTTTATTTAGAATAGAAAATTGGTTAAATGGCTTGTTAACAGTGCATTGTTGCACTAAACAAAGCTTTGCTCTTGGACTTCAAGTAATAAATAAAAATAAAAGTTTTGTATCATGATATCATCATTCAAGCTAGGCCAAATTTGTCATTCAACACTATTTTAAAAACAATTTCATTAGTTAGCAAGTTTTCAAAACATATTAGCAAACTAACATCTCGAGTTTCTTAGACTCGAGTTTATTGTAGCAACTCAAGTCTAAGAGACTCAAGTTCTATGTGCTGGTAGATCTAAGGTGGATTTAAAATCCACGTGAAACTCGAGTTTTAAACACTTGAGTTCATTTCTTGTTCTTCCTTCTCCTGATCTTCCTTTTCTTCCTTTGTTCTTCTTTCTCCAGACCCAAATAAAAAACAACCCTACTCTTCCTTTTCTTCCTTCATTCTTCTTTCTCCAAACCCAAATAAAAAACAACCCTAAACCCAAAACAAAAACAACCCCATGAATTCATAATATCTCGGCACCGAAGCAAAAACCTAAACCCAAAAATCACAATCTCGGCACCTGAGTGGCTCTGGAGCGGCAACGGAGCAACATTCTTAGCTTGGGTTTGCTGATCTCGGCACTAGAGTGGCTTGGGTTTGTTGTTTCTTTTTGGTATTGTTGTTTTTTGGTTTTATTGTCTCTAGAAGTGGGTTTGGGGTGTTGAGAGTTAAGGGGCATTTGGTTTGTAGTGATGTGCTCATGAGTCATGATATGCCCTTAATGTGATGCACATTACTTTAATGTCACATTAAGGTGTTTGCTATATATAATGTAAGATTACCTCATTTAAAAAAGTGATGTGATTAAGGTAATGTGATATATTTTGTAATATTATATTACAATAATGTTAGAAAAAATTAGGATAAATTTCAATAAACTACTTAAGGTTTGGGCTAACACCAACAATCACAATCATGGCACCGGAGCAACATTCTTAGCTTGGGTTTGCTGATCTCGGCACTAGAGTGGCTTGGGTTTGTTGTTTCTTTTTGGTATTGTTGTTTTTTGGTTTTATTGTCTCTAGAAGTGGGTTTGGGGTGTTGAGAGTTAAGGGGCATTTGGTTTGTAGTGATGTGCTCATGAGTCATGATATGCCCTTAATGTGATGCACATTACTTTAATGTCACATTAAGGTGTTTGCTATATATAATGTAAGATTACCTCATTTAAAAAAGTGATGTGATTAAGGTAATGTGATATATTTTGTAATATTATATTACAATAATGTTAGAAAAAATTAGGATAAATTCTAATAAATTACCCTAGTTTAGGCTAAAACCAACAAGGTCCAGAACTTTTCGAAAATGACTAAATTGGTCCCTGAACACAATTTTACAATAATGTTAGAAAAAATTAGGATAAATTTCAATAAACTACTGGTTTGGTCTAATACCAACAAGGTCCAGAACTTTTCGAAAATGACCAAATTGGTCCCTAGACACAATTTGGTTCCTAAACGGCGTTTAGGCCCGTTACTCATTCTCAGCCTTTCTTCTCCCTCTCCTCACTTAGAATCTCCCTTCTAAGTGTATACAAACATATACACTTAGCAATATAAAACCTGAAACCCCAAAAATCCCTGATCACAAAGCATATATACATATCCATAATCATTCATACGCCAACAAAAACACCATATTAGAACAATTTTGAGACAAAACCCAAATCAAAAAATACCCACAGATCCACAAATAACCATACCCAAACCCCACCTTTCAAACCCAAATCAAAAATAAAAAATCACCAAATCCTTTGTAACCCAAAGAAAACCCAATCCCTAAACTAACCTAGACCCGAACCAACAAAGGAGGAGGAGAAAGATCGGTGGCCAGTGGTGGTGTTTTCGGTGTGATTCACCGCCTATGGTGGTTGCAGAGGTCGTGGGTCTCCGCCAAACATTCCCTTGACGTTTGGAACACAAACCTAAACTTAAACCCAAACCCAAACAGAACAACAAATGCCAACTCTCTCTTCCATGGCTGAGGAACACAAAAGCTTGTGTCGGGAACACCCGATCGGAGCCTTCAACGAGGAGCGGCAGCGGTGGTGAGGAGGAGCTTGAAAAATCCTATCCCACTGTTATCATGGCACTGATTCGAAGAGTGAGCACAATATGGTAGTTTTGCCGTTGTGGGTGAGAGAGAGAAGAGAAAAGAAAGAGCATCTGAGACAAAAAACAGAAGAGAGAGCGTTTGAGAGAGAGAGAGAATAGAAAGCGGCTGAAAGAGAGAGAGAGAGAGAGAAGATAAGGGTTTGAGAGAGAATAGAGGAGAAAAGATGGTTTAAGCTGAGAATGAGTAATGCGCCTAAACGCCGTTTAGGGACCAAATTGTGTTCAGGTACCAATATGGTCACTTCTCAGGTAGTTTATTGAAATTTACCAAAAATATTAAATTAACCAAACACCTAATCTCTTTTTGACCAACAAACACCTAATCTCTGTATATTAAGATGATTTGAAAAGTTAGTTATCATTTTTTCAAAAAAAAAAAAAAAAAAAAGTTAGTTATCTTCTTTTTTTACTCTCTAAAATACTTCTAATATGTTATTATTAAATATAAAGAAATCAGGGTTTAAAAGTAATTATGACAATAATTGTTAAGCAAATAACAAAAATACCCCACAACATACTGTTGGGAATTTCACTTTTCAAAACTAAGACAAGATTATATACAAAATTTACCCTTGAATAACTGAATCCCGCTCTTCAAACACCATACACAACCATACAAAATCTCCTGGGATCAATTACTATTTTTACATCTCTACCTCTTCCACTTTTACCTGCTCTTCTTTTTTTTTTTGGCTAAAAGAAAAATGGGTAGAGTGGGGCAACTAGTGTGGCTTCTCTACTTGAGTGTAACCATAGTAGCATCTTACCCACTCTCGAGCGAGACCCTATACTCTCGGTCTGTGAAAAACTCACTTATTATTTTTTGGACCGTTTGAGATGGAGATGGGCTCTTCTACTCATTTTTCAATTCCAAATAAATCCATTCTACTCTTATTTTAGATTCAGTTTTCACCTTGCACACGTTACTCCATTACTCTAGAGTAAAATTAGAATGAATTATAGGGCCGGTGACTCACCAATTTATCCTTCAATCAAACAATTTTAAAGAATTTTCTTCTCCATCTCTTGCCTTTTCAACTGAAGCCCACGATGATGGTGAGTAATTCCTAAGATCCCCTGAATTCCACATTTCCCATTGTTTGGATTTTTCCTAAGTTACTTTAATCAATTCAACTACATTTATAAATGAAAACTAAAACTTTGAAAACATGCAACAGGAATCGACGGAGAAATGCGTAGAAAGGTAGTGTAGGGACTCAATTTGGATTGGACCCAGAGTATGAATGGGTTTTCAGCCCAACAAGCCCAAACAATAAATTTTTAAAGCGTGGGTACAAGAACTAGTGCTACTCGATAGGAAAGGTTATATTTACAGTGTAATAAGAGACACTTCAAGTTGGTTCTACGAGAAAGACCCTCCTCGGCTAGGTTTCAGTGAGTTCTTTTTTGAGTTCTATCGTTCTTTCTCCTTTTTTCCTCCTCCAAAAAGTCCTCTCTAATGTCATCCGCTTCTGGGTTATATACTACTTTCCTTCCTCCATTTCCATCGTACACGTGTAGTTCTTATCTTGGGAACTCCTTTCTGTCCCATCTAGCACCTACCAGAACTTTTGCTCAGTGGTCATAAAGCTGCTTGGTTACTGTTCAGGTATCACCTCCACATTAATGCAGCCAGAGAGTTAGCTGGAAAGCATTTAATGTGGAGGTGATAGCCTTGAAAGATATTTGTTACCTTTCCCGACTCCTCCTTAGGTCTATATTCAATCTCCAATTCAGATACAACTTTGCGGAGTACCCTGGATAAAATGATAGTTACGTTCACCTCGGACTTTGGTATCCGAGGTGAGTTTCATCCTCGGGCGTGTGTTATGCCACTATACACAACATCCATCCCTTTCCCGTATATTATTCCCACAATAACTCTTTTAAACTATCCTTGGACACGTGAGCATCCTCGGACTGGGCCGTTGGGCCCCGAGCCCACTTCTTATGATTCCTGTGTCCTTTTAAATAACAAGCCCCACAATAGCCCCTCAAAATCTCGCTTTTTGTCATCTCGGGAAAAAGGGAGATTTTGATATCCTGCCCCCATTTATTTCATAGACTTTCCCTGCCTTCAGAACGTCTTTCTGCTTGCCCAAGGCACGCACCTGACGTTTCGGCGTCAGGTGCACGCCATTATTAAATGATGACGGCTCCCTTATCCCACACGTTCAACGACCTGATGCAAATCTAACGGTGGAGGATCCTTCGCATTTATGGGCGGGATTTTTCCCGCTCCTAATTTCTGTGCCCTTATAAAGGGCCTTTCAAATCAAATCTCTCTTTAGTTACAAAGCACACCGTCTCAGCATATATTCATTGAACCTATCTCTCTCTCTCATTACTCCACGCTCTCATAAATATTAGGAGCCCATCCGAGGAGCTCATTTTCCAAACCTGTAAGTTTCCTTGACCCTCCCTAGTTTTCCATCTTTCGTGCCAGTTTTTCTTTACAACTGTTAGGAAATGGGTAGATCTAAGTATCTAGTTGACTCCGAGGAGCAAATAGAAGCATTTAGAGCCAAGTATAGAATTCCCCCAACAGTGGGTATGAGATATGCCTCCACAAAAACGTGGTTACACGATAGAAAAACGGGGGAAGTAGTCATCCCTATGATAGCTTTTATAGAGGGAGGGATGACTATCCCGATGGGTAGTCTAACTAGAAGTTACCTCAGGTTCTTTAGATTATCTCCCACACAGTGCGCCTTGAATATGTTCAGGGTGCTTGGGAGTATAGAGGTCCTAAATGCCAAGTATAATTTAGGTCTGACCCATCACGATGTGAACTAGGTATATAACCTCAATCATTTGAAGGGTCAGGGATATTACCTTAAATCCAGGTTCCCTGTAGTAAGATTGATCCAGTGCCTCCCTACATCAAACAAGGGTTTGAAAGATGATTTCCTTTATTTTTCCGGGGAGTGGTATGATGGTTTACCCTGTCCGACGGAAGAGGGACGACCAGGTGGGGATCTTAGAATGTACGCCCTTATAAGTTAGATTATATTTTTAATTCAAGTTACTTTTATCTCTAACAAAGTTTTCTTTCCATGTTTTAATGACTTTACAGACAAGCGCGCCACCAGACCGAATATCAAATTGATTAACAGGGAGAGCTTAGACAGAATCTTGCAATCCGAGGTGTACATGAACCCATCTGATGGCCAACTAAGAGCAGCACATTTAATCCTCAAGTACAAACCAATTTCAAAGGCCTTTCAGGCTCCCAAGTACGTGATAAGGGCAAAAGATCCTCGGCTCCACCGTATCAGTGTAGCCTTTGAGGGGTTCATTGTTCCTGAGGGCGTTCCAATTCCTGAAGGTGTTCCTTTCACTGAGCCGTTGTCCAAGGCCACTCCCTCTACAGGAGCTTCATCATCACGTTCCATTCCCCAGGAAGCGAAAGAGGAAGAAAAAGAAAAAGAGGTAGAAGAAGAAGAAGAAGAAGAAGAAGAAGAAGAAACTTCGGGAGGACTTGTAGAATTGTCAGATTCTGCCGACGAATTTGAAGTTTTCAACCAACCCCAATCTCCCGAGGTGACCTCTGAGGAAATGGGCATCCAAAGGAAAAGCCAGAGGAGCTTGAAGGACGTAATCGAGGGCCAGCCTGGCAGGGTGGTGGAGAAGCCAGTTCAGCCCAACCTCCCACCTCCTCCTCCTCTTCATCCTCGGCCACCTCAGCCACCTGTGACCGAGCCCAGTGATCCAAAGAGGAGGAGAGAACCAAAGGATAAAGAAGTGGTGGACGCAGGGAGGCCTCACACTACCCGTGAAGATGAGGACCAAAGAGCTGCTAAGCAGCAGAAAACAAGCCACGGGTCGCAGCGAGTGGTGGACAAGACGACCACTCAATCCTCGGAACCTGAGGCCTGGCTCCCAGCTCCTATGCTCGGTGGGGAACCTCTGAGGGAGGATGCCTCAATCAGGGACTTCAATGGCGGAATTGGGTGCCGAGTCGCCTCGGCTTTAGAGGAAACACTTCTTCTTCCCAAGGACATGGCTGAGCTGAGGGCCATCAAGAGAAATGAGGTCTTTCAGAATACCAAGAGATACTTGGGCATGGTATGACGCCCTTATCGTTATATTATTATTGCTTCTTATCATAGACATCTCCCTGTTCTGTATTTCTAACTCCTTTTATTCTAGGCCGTTCAAGCCACTTTCAGGCTGGAGGAGATAACCGATTCTTGCTACCAGCAAATAGATGAGGAGAGGAAGAAAAGGATAGCAGCTGTGCGCACACTCAATGCTGCTGAACAAAACGTCGCGCAGCTGAAGAAAAAGTTAACCGCCGAAGAAAGCGCTCGGAAAAGTGCTGACTCAGCTCTGGAGGGAGCCCAAAGGCAGGCCGAGGACCAAAGGAAGCTCTTGCGCGATGCTAATGCCCAGCTGGTAACTTCCCAAGAACAGATATTAACTCTGCAGAGACAATTGGAGGAAGCTCAGAGACTCCGAGGTCAGGCTGAAAAGGCCAAGGCTGAGGCTGAAAAAGCAAAAGCCGAGGTTGAAAAAGAAAGAGACGCAGCTGAGCAACATGGCTATGACGTGGGCGTCGCTGAGACAGAGGATAATTTCCGAGCTGAGGTGCCCATTGTGTGCCGAGAGTACTGCGCCCTGACCTGGCAAGAAGCTCTCAACCGAGCTGGGGTTGAACCTTCATCAGAGCTGAGAAGGCCTGAGAATGTTTATCTTCCCCCAACTATTCGAGCCCCTAGTCCTTCTACTCAGCAAGGAGAGGCATCCTCTACAGCTGCTGAACCAACCAAGGAAGCTCAAACTCAGGCTCCTCCCTCAATCGATCAACAGGAGCAACCTAAAATGCCTGAAGGGGCGAAGGACATGTCCTCGGATAAAGGAGCAGAAGGGCCCAAGGGTGGAGCAGCCTCTCAAAGTTTTGAACAAGCCTTGGCCTCGACCACCTTACCTGTTGGAGAAGCTCCTAAGGTGTAGAAGAAAGATGTTCCTCCTGAGGCAGCTGGCAAAGCCCCTCAACATAAACTCCAAATAAAATTTCATTTTTCTTTTCTTTTTCTTTTTCTTTTTGTTAAACCTTCTTGAGGACATTTCTAATTGCAATGTGTAATTCCTTTTCAAAATTTATAAGAGATATTGGGGTTTTGTCTGTCACTTGTACAATTTCTTGCGTGAATGTTCTTTATTATTTTTCTTTTTTACGTGATCTCGGACTATAAAAGAATGAAAGTTGATATTATAAGGGACAAACTTAACTTTATATATACTCATTGGAACCAAAGCAGACTATAGCAGTGACCTCCACAGCCCTACAAAGGCTCGCTGTAAATTCATTAAGAAATGTCCATATTTAAGATAGCATTCTAACATTTCACCCAGAGAGGTATTGAACACTATAAAATACTTTAAGTGATGCTCATGGCACTTGCTTTGATATATATATTTCTAATTGCACGGATCCCCTTTATAAGGCCTTGATTTCAACTAAGTTTGTTATCTACACAATTCATTATCCCTTAGCCTATGTGTAATACTTGAGGACCACACATGACTTAGTTTCTGTTCAATACTTCCATTGATAGTGTATTAATTTCCACTAAGCTGTGGTCCGAGGACCTGACATGACTTAGTTTCTGTTCAATACTTCCATTGATAGTGTATTAATTTCCACTAAGCTGTGGTCCGAGGACCTGACATGACTTAGTTTCTGTTCAATACTTCCATTGATAGTGTATTAATTTCCACTAAGTTGTGGTCCGAGGACCTGACATGACTTAGTTTCTGTTTAATACTTCCATTGATTTTAGAAGCACATATTGTAGAAGCAAGATAAACTATAAAGGAAAGTGAAACATAACTTGTTAATAATAATACATTTTCAACTTGCTTACATTCCAAGGATGGAGTACAGTTTTTTCATCTAAATCTTCTAAGTAATAAGCCCCTATCCTTGCTACAGATGTAATACGATATGGCCCTTCCCAATTAGGCCCCAACTTTCCCCAGGCTGGGTTTTTGGTATTTTCCAAGACCTTTCTCAACACCAAATCTCCTGGAGCTAATGGCCTTAGTTTGACATTTGCATCATAGCCCTGCTTCAGCTTGTGCTGGTAGTATGCTAGTTGAACCATCGCCTTCTCTCGCCGCTCGTCTATTAAGTCTAGACTTTTCTTCAACAACTCATCGTTTCCATCTGAGGTGAAAGTACTGGTTCTCAGCGTTGGAAAGCCCGTTTCAATAGGGATTACGGCCTCAGCTCCATATGTCATTGAAAATGGGGTCTCCCATGTCGATCGTCGGGGCGTTGTTCTATACGCCCAGAAAACATGTGGAAGTTCTTCCACCTATCTTCCCTTTGCATCATCCAGCCTTTTCTTAAGACCACCCACTATGACTTTGTTGACAGCCTCAGCTTGTCCATTTCCCTGTGGATAGGCCGGAGTGGAATATCTGTTCTTTATCCCCAAGTCGGAACAATACCTCTTAAAAGCCTTGCTGTCAAACTGTAGACCGTTGTCCGAGATGAGAGTTTGAGGGACCCCAAATCGAGTAATGATATTCCTTAATAGGAATCTTTTGACATCCACATCCCTGATGTTAGCCAGAGGCTCAGCTTCAACCCACTTCGTGAAATAGTCCGTGCCAACTAGCAGGTACTTCTTATTTCCTACTGCTCTAGGGAAAGGGCCAACGATGTCCAAGCCTCACTGAGCGAAAGGCCAAGGACTAGAGAGAGGATTGAGGACTCCTCCTGGCTGATGAATATTTGACGCAAACCTTTGGCATTGATCACATTTCCTTACATACTTCTGAGCTTCCTTTTGCATGCCTAGCCACCAGTACCCTTGGGTAATCGCCCTGTGAGACAAAGACCTTCCTTCAGTGTGACTACCACAAATTCCTTCATGTAGCTCTTCTAGAAGATCTTCGGACGCTTCAGGGCGTACACAAAGCAGATAAGGCCCAGAGTAAGAGCATTTGTACAACTTCTTATCCTCGGACAGCCAAAAACGAGGAGCCTTCCTTCGTATCTTCTCTGCCTCTGACTTGTCCTCGAGTAGTATATCCTTCTCAAGGAATAGTATTATAGGATCCATCTAGCTACGCGCCAAGCTGATTTGGTTGACCTGAAGTGTTTTCGTCGTTACTTGGGTAGGTGTGCTCAAGTTTTCAACCATTATCATCAGAGGTAGGTTTTGCGTCGAGGAGGTGGCAAGGGTGGCTAAAGAGTCTGCATGGGCATTTCCGCTCCTAGGGACATGGGTTATCTTAAAGAATTCAAAATTGACTTGCATACGCCTAACCTGGCTCAAGTATTCCTGCATTCTTGTGTCTCGAGCTTCCAATTCCCCTCTGACCTGGCCCACGACAAGCCCTGAATCAGAGAAGATTTCCACCGTTTTTCCGCCTAGCTTATTGACCATTACCATCCCCCTTAATAAAGCTTCATATTCCGCCTCGTTATTAGTAGCTGAGAACCCCAGTCTTAGAGACTTCTCAATGATGACTTTCTCAGGAGATATCAGTACAAGTCCCACTCCTGACCCCCACTGATTTGTTGCCCCATCCACATACACCTTCTAGGATGAAATAGGTTGCGCGGAGATAAGGCCAACTAATTTTTCATCCATGCCACTTGGGCTTGTCCCTATTTCTTCAGGACCTTCAGCAAACTCGGCCACTAGATCGGCGAGCACTTGACCCTTCACGGAGGTACGGGGCATATACTTGACATCAAAAGCCCCCTGGATTGTGCCCCACTTGGCAACCCTACTAGTATAGTCTGCACTTCGAAGTACTGCTTTGATCGGATACTGAGTTAGGATGACCACCGTATGCGCCTGAAAATAATGGGGAAGTTTTCTTGTAGCGTGCACCACTGCCAAAATAGCATTTTCCAAAGGCAGGTCACGTACTTCGGCCTCGTGAAGAGACTTACTCACATAGTAGACTGGCCGCTATACTCCATTGTCCACTCGTATCAAAACGAAACTAATCGCATAAGTGGTGATCGCCAGGTAGCAAAAAAGAACCTCATCTACCTCAGGGCTAGACATGATGGGTGGCCGAGACAAATACTCTTTCAGCTGCTGAAATGCTAGAGCTCACTCCTCAGTCCATTCGTATCCCTTCCACTTGTGGAGCAGCAGGAAAAAAGGCCTGCACCTATCCGCCGATCTGGATATGAATCTGTTCAATGCGGCGGTCATCCCGGTCAACCTCTGGACCTCCTTGGGATTCCGAGGTGGTTGCAAGTTAGTTATGGCTCTAATTTGATCAGGGTTCACCTCAATTCTCCGATGAGTCACCATGTAACCCAAGAACTTCCCTGAGCTTACTCCAAATGAGCACTTGGATGCGTTCAGCCGCAATTTATGCCTTCTCAAAATCTCAAAAGTATTGTTAAGGTCTGTCACATGCTCGGCCACTACCTTGCTCTTTACGACCATATCGTCAATATAAATCTCAATGTTTCTGCCTAATTGCGGCTCAAACATCTTCGTCATCATTCTCTGGTAAGTAGACCCCGCGTTCTTCAGACCAAAGGGCATTACCTTATAGTGATAATTTCCAGTGAGATTGAGAAAAGCGGTCTTCTCCTGATCGTCCAATGCCAGTGGGATTTGATGATAGCCTTGAAAGGCGTCCAGGAAGCTCATCCGAGGATGGCCCACTGTTGCATCCACCAACTGATCTATACGGGGCATAGGAAAAGGATCCTTTGGGCATGCTCTGTTAAGATCCGTAAAATCAACACATACACGCCATTTTCCATTTTTCTTCTTCACTACGACTGTATTGGCCAACCATTGAGGGTAAAACACCTCCTTGATAGCCCCGGCTTGTTTGAGCTTGGTAACCTCGTCTTTAATAGCCTCGGCATGTACCCTGGACGGGCGCCGAGGTGGTTGTTTCTTTGGAATAACTGAGGGATTGACGTTCAAATGATGACAAATGAACTCCGGATCCACCCCCGGGGCTTCATAGGCACTCCATGCAAACACATCAACGTTTCTCCTAAGAACCTCGACCAACTGCTCTTTCTCTGACAAAGGTAATTGAGCCCCAACCTGAAAGTACTTCTCTGGATCATCACCAACACTCACCCTTTCCAAATCCTCACACTTCATTTCCTCAACGGAAGCGCCGAAATAGGCTCCCTGAGTCCTTGATTGCTATAAATCAACCTCAGTTGCGGCTGAAGCACTTGTCTCCGGCCGATGTTGAATGGCCATTATCATGCACTGCCTAGCCATAGTTTGATTTCCCAAAATTTTTGAGACCTCGCCTCCCGAGGGGTACTTTACCTTCTGATGAAGAGTGGAAGAAACGGCCCCCAAGGCATGCAACCAGGGTCTACCCAAAATAGCCGTGTACGGAGAAAAAGCGTCCACCACAATAAAATCCACCTCCACCACATCTGAACCGGTCTGCACAGGTAATCTAACCATCCCCACTGGAACGACCGATTTGCCCTCGAAGCCCACCAGCGGGGAACTATAGGTTGTCAAATCCTCCGATTTCAAATTTAGCCCCCTAAACAAATCAGGATACATCACCTCGGCTACACTCCCCTCGTCAACCATCACCCTTCTCACGTCATACCCTCCGATCCTAATCGTAGCCACCAAAGCATCATCATGCGGTTGTATGGTTCCTCTCTTATCTTCCTCTGAAAATCCTAACACCAGCGAAGTGCCCAGTCTGGCTCTCTTTGGCCTCGAACTGGAGCCCTCACCCAAGCACTAAGACACAGACATTACCCTGGAAGGGCAAGACCCAGTTTTCCCTGGGGTAACAAATATAACGTTTATTGTGCCCAAAGGGGGTCCTGAAGAAGTATTCCCCTGAAATGCTGAGCCTACCTAGCCTCCTCGACTGCCTAAATGATGTAGAAGCTGGGTCAACTTCCCTTCCTGAACCAGCTGTTCCAAGTGGTCCCACAAGTTTTTACAATCTTCAGTAGTATGTCCATGATCCTGATGATACTGGTAGTAAAGATTTCGATTACGCTTCGCAGGATCCCCTGCCATTCTATTGGGTCATCTAAAGAACGGTTCGTCCTTTATCTTCTCCAGAACTCGCTGCACTAGTTCTCGGAACACGGCACTAACCGCCTGGGAGTTGGCAGGTCCTGATTGCCCCCCAAAGTCCCTCCGAGGTCGGTTGTTATTATACCGGTCTGGCCCGAAGTCCCTCCTCTCCTGAGTTACTACCTTGGACTTTCCTCTACCCTGTATCTGATCCTCCTCTACTCTCCTATACTTGTCTATCCAATCCATAAGCTGACGCACGCTAGTAATAGGTTTGCCAGTCAGAGACTTCCTCAGACCATGCTCAGTTGGAAGACCTTCCTTAAAGGTGTTCATGGCCACGTCATCATGAGCTCCATCTACTTCGTTGAACATTTCCCAATATCTGTCTGAGTAGGCCTTCAGGGTTTCCCCCTCCCGCATAGACATGGATAGTAACGATCCTAAGGGTTGAACAACCTTCCTACATGTAATAAAACGGGCACCGAAAGCCTAGGTGGGTTTCTCAAACGAGTTAATAGTATTAGTTCTCAGGCCATTAAACCATTTCATTGCCACTAGGCCCAGGCTAGATGGGAAAACCTTGCACATTAAGGCCTCATCCCTAGCATGAATAGCCATTCTCTGGCTATAGTGGCTAACATGTTCTACTGGGTTTGTTCGACCATTATAAATGGTGAACACAGGCTGGTGGAATCGCCAAGGAAGACTAGCGTCCTCAATACGTCGCGTGAAGGGCGACTTAAAGACCTGACTCAGAGCTTTGTTCAAGGCGTCATTCCCCTGACCCCGGCGAGGCGGACTCTTATTCCTTCGCCCATGGTGGTACTCCTCTTCATGCGAAAAAGATTCGCTAGGTGGAGTTCTCGACCTCCATCTATAACTGGTGTCATCTGACTCCTCGGAGGAGTGCCCAGAGTTATGAGCCCTTCGCCTTCGTCGCTCATATCGCAATTCCCTCTTCAACTTGTTAATCTCACGCTGCATATTCCCTTCGTTCCTTATAGGGGAAACATGGCCTTTCCCCCGAGAGTGGCTTCTATCTGTATGGGTTGTTGGTGTACTTCCCTCATGATCCCCCCTGTGTTCGTGGACTACCAACGGATTACTGTACTGAGAGCCCCTAGACTCTGCCTGGTGCTGATTAGCATCTACCTGCTGCGGGCCCGTCAATGGTTGCTGCGGTGCTCCTTCTTCCATCGCGAATATTGCACTTGCCTTTCCTTGTGAATAGATCAAGTCCTTCCCACAGACAGTGCCAATTGTAGGGACTCAACTTGGATTGGACCCAGAGTATGAATGGGTTTTCAGCCCAACAAGCCCAAACAATAAATTTTTAGAGCATGGGTATAAGAACTAGTGCTACTCGATAGGAAAGGTTATATTTATAGTGTAATAAGAGACACTTTAAGTTGGTTCTATGAGAAAGACCCTCCTCGGCTAGGTTTCAGTGAGCCCTTTTTTGAGTTCTATTGTTTTTCTTTCCTTTTTCTTCCAAAAGTCTTCTCTAATGTCATCCGCTTCCGGGTTATATACTACGTTCCTTCCTCCATTTCCATCGTACACGTGTAGTTCTTATCCTAGGAACTCCTTTCTGTCCCATCCAGCACCTACCGAAACCTTTGCTCAATGGCCATAAAGCTGCTTGGTTACTGTTCAGGTATCACCTCCACATTAAATCGGCCAGAGGGTTAGCTGGAAAGCATTTAATGTGGAGGTGATAGCCTTGAAAGATATTTGTTATCCTTCCCGACCCCTCCTTAGGTCTATATTCAATCTCCAGTTCAGATACAACTTTGCGGAGTACCCTGGATAAAATGATAGTTACATCCACCTCGGACTTTGGTATCCGAGGTGAGTTTCATCCTCGGCCATGTGTTGTGCCACTATACATGACATCCATCCCTTTTTCGTATATTATTCCCATAATAATTCTTTTAAACTATCCTCGAACACGTGAGCATCCTCGGACTGGGCCATTGGGCCCCGAGCCCACTTCTTATGATTCCTGTGTCCTTTTAAATAATAGGCCCCACAGGTAGTAATGCAGAATTTGATTTAACTATTACGTATTTGTTTTTACACTGATGTGTTATTGGTTCTTGTCCATGTAGCTTTTTCAAATTGAATAGAAATGACCTGCTCTTAATGAAAAATGCCAGAAATTATGATACTCTTTCAACAAAAGAGAAATTCATTCGTGCTAAGATATTCCTCTAACAAATTTAGTTTCTAGCCTTGGGTACATGCCATTAAAAAATGGCACATAAAGCTGCAGTCTCATGTAAAGGTGAATAAAAAGTTAATTTCAAATGATTTTTTATTTTTTAATGGCACATAAAGAGTGTCATTGGAATTATAGTAAACTACATATTCATGATTATGTCATATGTTTGTTTTTGCTAATCGATTGTTTATATTGGCAGGTGTTAAGTCTTTCGATGGTTCTATGTTTATGTCTATTGGAACGGAAATCTCAAGCGCAAAGAAGTTATGACTGAAGTGTTATAAGTCATGCTATACATATATTTTCGGTAGTAGAGTGAAACAGTTGTTTCATAAATTTTAGTTTTTCTTAGTAAGAATTTGTTCCATAAATTTACATATGAACATATAATTTCAATGCTATATTGGTGTTCATTTTTTGGAGTGAGCCTCATGACACTTTTGGTTATATTAGTAGTTTTAAATGCATAAATATTAATAGACAAATGTGTAAATCTCTAATTGATATGAAGAAAAATTATAACACTAAATTAAAAAAAAAAAAAAAAAAAGCCACATAGCACGTGCGAAGCACATGTGATAAGGCTAGTGTGATATTAAGGTAATGTGCATCACATCATGGGCACATCACAGCGAACCAAACGCCCTCTTAGAGAGATCAAAGAGAGAAGAAAGGGCTTAGGCCAAGTGATGTAGGGAGAGGAGGATGAGTTGGAGAAGCAAACCACCGCCTGAGGTAATGGTGGTGTTCGAAGAAGGAGAGCCATGGAGATTTGGCCCTGGTGGTCCGAAGGTTCTAAGATTAGAGGGGTTAGAAGCTTAGGACAAGATTTCAAAAAAAGATGTGTTGAGGGAACTTGAGTCTTTAAGACTCGAGTTCCACGTGGATAAGTTTCCACCTCAGCTCTGCCAACACATTGAACTCGAGTCTCTAAGACTCAAGTTGCTATAGTAAATTTGAGTCTAAGAAACTCGAGATGTTAGCTAACTAATAAGTTTGGAAACGATGCTAACCAACGAATATGTTTCAAAAAATGGTGTTATATGGCAAATTTGGTCATTCAATTCATATACGACAGCAGAGCACTTGGCCGAGAACTATAATCCAACAATCCCACGGGGAGAGAGAGAGAGAGAGAGAGAGAGAGAGAGAGAGAGAGGCACACCTTCAGCAGGATCTGTACGAGGTTGAGTTTTATTTTGATTTTGAGATTGAGCTACATCCACCAGCTGGCCGAAGATGCAAGCAGCACAAAAAGCTATAGCTAGAAGTGGTGGTGATCCCACCATGTCTTTAATCTTTCTCTATAGAAATTGACAACTAAATTGATGAGCAATGAGAAAACAGAGCCAGAGAAAGAGCAATAGAGTAAGATATACTATATATTATCCTTAATTTGCATAGCCACCGGATCTGACAAAGACTTTAATCTACGCAAAGAAAATTCAATGCGAGCAGAGGCCAAGTCACTTCTATTGACCTTTTCTAGCTGAATGTCGGCTCAATACATTTAGGGACGTTTTCTTTTTCAAATATAATTATCAATTAGATATTATTTATTTGTTTTTCAAAAAAAAAAAGATATTATTTATTTAATTTTCTATTTTAACCACACAAAAAAACACGTTTTACTAATATTTTTATTTAAAAACTATATTTTCTTTTTTTTAACTATAAAATTACTTATAAACAAAGTTTGGTTATAAACTTAATTAGTTAAAATTATAAAATTAGTAACATATTGTAATTATCTCTAAAAAAATAAAATAAAAAACTTAATTGTAACCTACAACAACCAACATAAGAAAATAACATATGCTACTGTCATGTGCATTGCATGAAAGGGATACATGTCATATTCCTTTCGTTGGCTGTGTAATCAAATTTTGTCCATTATTACTAATTAAGCTTTTATATTTAGGTTTTATTAACATATCTTTTATAATTGATAACAAATTAATAATTCACTTTTTATATATATAATTAATCTTTTTTTGTTACACTTACCACATTTTTTTTTAGTGAAATAGTATAAAGTTTTAATTTAGTTAGATTTTTATTACTAAATATTTTGGGGCCCTTTAAGAGATAGAGAAAAATGCAAAATTTATCTATAATTTTTTTTTTCTTAATCTAATATCAATTTACAAGCAGCACAAATAGCTAAACTGCTAAAGCTTGAAGTGGTGGTGGTCTCACCATGCATGGCTTTAATCTTTCTCTATGAGATTGGTTAACAAAATTGATGAGCACTGCAGAGTGCAGAGTCAACAGACCTAATTAAATGCATTTCCTACATATCCAAAATCCGAATCCCCAATGTCCATCTATTTTCCTTTTTCTTTTTGAGAAGAAAAGTCCATCCATTTGGAAGTTGAATTTGAAAATTTATTATAAAATTATGTAATATACTATTCTAAATATCGAAGCTTCGGGTGGGTTTTTGACCTGGCTTAATAATACCAAGTTACCAATCACGGGTCAAGTATCAAGTTCGCCATCCAAAGATAACATGTTTTTTAGAGATTTGACTTTTGTAGAATAGCTGATACTTTTCTACAACCAAAAAACAAAAATCTTCTAACAATGTTGTTAGTGTTAGTGGAGGAAGTCAAATCTCAAACTCATGGCATGAGAGCATCTACAGCAGTGGAGTTAAAAATTTAACTTTTTACCTCCACTAAAAGTTATTTTATCTATTTTACCTATACACATGCTGCAGCAGTGAATCTATTTTAGCTTTCAACACAATAAAATAATATAAACATCACAATAAAATAATATATCTACTACAATAAACAACAATCACAACCACCTGCAACCGCTGCCGCCGCCACTGCCACCACCGCCAACGCCACCACCGCTGCCGACTCTTCTACCGCCACCGTTGCCGCCGACTCTTCCACTGCCGTTGCCACCACATGATAGCAAATAATCATCTAGTGTTAACAAGTAATTTTTTTAACCCCAAATTATACTTATACCTTTTTTTTTTTTACTAAAACAATTTCTCAATCATTATGATAGCCTATTATCGTCTCAATTGTTCGAAAGCAATCTTGGAACAATGTGAACTATGAAATGGAGGAACTTTATAAGAAAACATATAAAATAGAACACATATTATAGCAGGAATAATGTAGTCCATAGATTACTCACATACATAACCCAAACCAAATTACAATAAAACTCACACACTTGCACAAGTTCCTATGACTCATGCTTCTCAACATACAAAAAAGAAAGTTCTTACGACTCGCCTTGCAATTGCCATAAATGTTCAATGAAGTCCGATTGGAGTTGAAAATAAATTTCTTAGTCTCTAATGCGTCCATACCTCTCAATGTATGACAGAAATCCATCACTTTGTTCACGTAACACTTGTAGAGGAGGATTATCCACTCCATCAATTTGTTCATAATCCAAGTCTACCACTTCATTATCATCCCGTTCATCTTCAACAATCATGTTATGGAGAATTATGCACGCTTTCATGATCTTTTGGAGTGTTTCAAGATGGAAAAATCGTGTAGGTCCACGGACAATTGCGAAATGTGCTTGAAACACTCCAAATGCACACTCAACATCCTTCCTACACGCCTCTTGGGCTGTTGCAAATAATTTATACTTCTGTCCTTGTGGAGCTGGGACTGTTTTCACAAATGTTGCCCACTTTGGATATATGTCATCAGCAAGGTAATATCCCATTGTGTAGTCATGACCATTGATTAAGTAATGTACTGCAGGAGCACGTCCTTCAGCAAGTTCATTAAATACATGAGACCGCTCTAACACATTAATGTCATTATTTGACCCAGGTAACCCAAAAAATGCATGTCATATCCAAAGATCATACGATGCTACTGCCTCCAAAATAATAGTAGGCTCACGAATATGACCACAATATTGACCTTTCCATGCAGATGGACAATTTTTCCACTTCCAATGCATGCAATCAATTGAACCTAACATACCTGGAAAACCTCAGCGTTCACCATGAGCTAACAGTCTAGCAATGTCTTCATTGTTTAGCTTTCTCAAGTATTTCTTAGAGAAAACATCAATTACTGCAGTAACAAAATTTTTCAAACTTTCTAATGCAGTAGTTTCTCCAATCCGCACATATTCATCTATCAAATCACCCGATACTTCATACGCAAGCATTCTAAGTGCAGCAGTTATCTTTTGTAACGAAGATAAACCAAGTTTGTTGGCACTATTTCTTTTTTGGACAAAGTAAGAGTCATGAGCTTCTACCTTAGATTGAATACGGAGAAAAAGAGAACGCTTCATCCGAAATCTCCTACGAAATAAAACGGGTGGATATATTGGCGTGGGAGCAAAATAATCAAGAAAAAGCCTCTCATGGCCTACCAAATGATTACGTCGGATAGAACGACGATGTTTAGGTTGTGATGTTTCCATAACAAGTTCTTCGATTATCTCATCTTCATCTAAGTCATCAAGAAGGAACTTGCGAAACAAATAGTGATTCATGGATGCAACCTTCAAGACAATTGGAAAGCAATTATTACTATAGATGCAAGATTAAAGTCAAGTGACATAAGACACAACAAAATGAATATAACCAATTCACGCACAAGTCACAATACAAACACATACATCTAAAAAAAACAACTTGGAAAAGAAAATATAGTAAATTGATGTATTCAGAAGAAAGGGTTCCTGGTTAAAAAATTATACAATTTTATGTAGTTCTCAGATATCAACAGTCTAAATATGACATATAGAGATAGAGAGTGATAAAGAAATTTCTAAACACAATTTTGTGCTTACCCTCAAGCATTTATCAAATATAAGTATATAACCAAAAAATTAAAAATTCTAATCAGTAGGACCAAGAAACTAACAAATGGTAAACAAATAGATTCGCCTTAAAAAGCTAAGTAAAATAAGAAATACTATGAATGCTCATTGTTCATAGATTTATTCTAAGACCTGTCATCTCAAAACCAAGCATATGATACTAGTTTATATCAATGCCTATCAAAGACACTCATAGTGGCTGTAACAGCAAGAAACATAATAGTTTCATTTTTCAGTCTACAAAGAATTATATCAATGCCTATCACAAGACCGAATGGAACTTAACAAAAGATAAAAAAGATTGCACTTCAAAGTCTTTGTTAGATTGCACTTCAAGTCACAACACAAACACATACATCTAGTTTAAGATTAAAGTCAAGTGACATAAGCCACTACAAAATACATAAGTTACTACCAAAATACATAAAGGCTTACATAAGCCACTACAAAATACATAAAGGCCTACATAAGCCACTACAAAATACATAAAAGCCTAAGCTACATCCAAAATGCAATCAACCCCATCAATTACGTGAACTTCGTCTTGCCATGATTTCCTCTTGGAATTGTTCATAAAAAGCTTTTTGTGCTCCAATCAAGCCACTTGTATCTTTCATCATGATTCTCTCCTCCTCTAACCTTTCTGTCATCTCAAATTTTTTCTTCTCAATCATGACTCTTTCCTTCTCAATCGCAAGTTTTTCCCTCTCAATAAATATTTTTTCCTTTTCCAATCGAGTTACATCCTCAATCAATTTCAATTTCTTGGTCAAATATTCCCCTACATCTTTTCCGGTGGCTTTGTTCTTTCAGATGGCCTTTTCAGCCTTCATACCAATAGGTCTCTCAAAATTGGAAGTGTCACCAAGTCCGGACCCACAATCCCCTTCGCCAATAGATATTGACTCCGGAGTTGGAGGCACGGATGATCTCGATTTAGCATTGTTAGGATCGGCAAACTTTGGTTGGTCCTTTAACATGAGCCAACAATGGTCAAGAAGAAAGAGTTTCTTGTGCTTCTCTAAATACAAAGCCTTCGCATTGGTAATCTAAAAAAATTAAAAGAAATATAACATGATTAATGTCTTCAAACTATTGGTGAATGGACATGTTAACACTATTACAATATAATTTATACCTTATCTTCTTTGGTTATACCACTTTGATGATGTGCGTTAACTTGAGCCATACACCCGAGAAACTTATTTGTCTTTTCACTAATCGCTCCCCAACGACTTAGCAAGGAGATAACAGTACATGTGGTACCGGATGTATTGTACTGCATGAAGTATTTCCAAACTTTTTGACGAAATGTATTTTGTGTTTGTTCATTACTGTTTATGGCATCAACACTAGTATTGAGCCATGCTGACACTAGGAGTTTATCTTCCTTTACACTAAAGTTAGAGCCCTGTTTCCCTTTTGTAGAAGAGGCATTTTCAACTTGAGATAGAGGTGGAGAATCAGAAACTGACACAGGAGTATTTTGAGACGTTCCCAAAAGTTGTGAGTCAATTTCTATATCCCCATTCATGATACCTGTGAAATATCTTAGGTCTTTACGTAACTCTGTGTCTCTGCGTGACTCCATAAAATTAGAAAAAAAAAATGTAAACTTCCCTGCACACAGAAAATTCCCAAACTAACATTTATATCAAAACTTAAAATACTTAGAATTATAACAATAGCACATGATTATGCATAAATACTTAATTTGACACGTAGCTTAATCTCATTAAAATGACCACAAGAAATCCTTTTTGTGTGGTTCTGTTGATGTTTTTGTGCAACAGAACATAAAACTAGGACAAGAACTTCTATTACAAGAAAACCACACAACAAATTCCTGCAAACAGAAAATTCTCAATACATTCCAATATAAAGACATTCTGTCCATTCATGGAAGCTCTAAATCAAAACGAATGGATGCTCTGAGATCAAATGACAGAACTTTTCATTGAGCAAGAACAACAAAAAAATTATTGCATCTAAAATAATAAACTGAAAGAACAAGAAAAAGAAATCATTGAACACATTATTTGATGTTATACCCAAATAAAAAATCCCACATTCTTTGATGTTATACCCATTCTTTGATGTTATACCCAAATCAAAAATCCCAAGCATCCACTACAAAATGATAGAGATAACTGACCTAAAGTGGATCGGCAGAAGAGAAGTGGGTCTGAGGCGATCGGCGGCTTGGGACAGCTGCTGGGTCGGTGACGTCGAGCTTCGGTGGCGGTGATGTTGACGATGAGTCGGGCCAGCGGCGGTAAACAGAGTGAGCTTGAGAGACCGGAGTTAAGAGAGTGAGCTTCAGAGATGAGATGAGAGTGAATGAGAGAGAGAGAGAGGCATGGTGTCATAAAAGAATGAAAAAAAGGAGCAAGTGGTATTATTTTAATCACCAGGCAGAATAAAATAATATTTTTTTTGTTTAGTTCTCATGAACAGTGCACATCTATCTATAGATGTGCACTGTAGCAATGGAGCTAAAAAAAAATAGATTTAGCTCCACTACTGGAGCATGATTTTGGTGTTTGAGGAGCTAAAATATAGCAATATACCAATATAACACCACTGTTGTGAGTGCTCTGAGTTATGTTAGTTCAAAGTGTTTAAACCCTCACTACTAGGCCAACCAACATGGTGGTGGAATAACTATTTCAATTTATATGTTTGACTGTATAACATGAATGAAAATCAAGATTTATATTTATGAAATAGCTTTTTGCATTTTTCTCAAAAAAAAAAAAAAAAAAAGCTTGTTTTTTTAAGAAATGACAAAGTTTAACTATAAAACTGGTTGTAGTCTAACACTACAACTTTACTGAATAAAATAAATGTTACTACATATTTTGAAAATCTAACCATTGAATTGCATGTTCTACATGCTCTTAATGCACATGTCAAATTTTGTGTAAATTAGATATTATTTACTATATGATCTATAAGCTTATATATTATGCATAATTTTAAACTACAAAAATTTACAGTTTAAACAATTTATTGATGACATAACTATTGATTTTTAATTTTTTAGAAATTTTGCAAGCATGGAGAATATAAGAAGAAGATGTAATCCAATGGTAAATTTCTCAAAATTCACCCCCAATCAAAAGATATTGAGTAAATTTATAGCCTTAAGCTACAACTAATTTTGTAGCTAAATTTTGTCCAATAAGAAATAGCTTGTTGCTTAGTTGCTTACGTTAGTTAAAAAAAAACATATTTAATAAAATATATATTAAGGAATAGTTATGGAAATAAATTTTTTTTGATAAATTAACATCTTTATAATTTTTTGTGCATATAGACAATTTGTATTTTTAGAAATATATTAAATTTAAAAGTTATTATACGTGTTATGAAATAAGTTGAATCTCTCTCTCTCTCTCTCTCAAAAAAAAAAAAAAAAAAAAAAAAAAAACTATGACTTGACAACCCTGTTGGAGGGAATCAAGGAAATGACAATTCCTCAATTTAAGTAATAATTATTCCTTGTAATGAAAAATGAAACAAAAAGAAGGGAATACTTATTCATAGGGTAAAATATTATTTTGGTCACTAAATTTTACTAAAAATTTATTTTTCATTCTTAAACTTTAAAAAGTTTTTTTTTCTTTTTTTCATCCTTAAAACTCTACAAAGAGTTTTTTTTTTTTTTTTAATCCAATAAATTAGAGACAAAAATATGGAATATCCGCTTGAGGGGAGAGGGAAATGAAAGCCAACATATCATCGCTAACCAAGGATCTATCCTTATCAAAAAAAAAAAAAAAAAAAAAGAAAAAGAAAAAGAATCTATCTATCTATATAATATGTGGTGACTTGGACAAGCGATGCCACATGGCATACACTAATTAGTACATGTTTCAACTCTATTAACTACTTATTTGTTATGTGTCAATAATAAATAGACATTTTAACTTAAAATTAATGCGTCATTATCTCCTTAAATAGAACTATTTCTTTTACCATTTTCATGTCTTAAATACGTTAAATACATATGTCCATAAATATGCATTATTTTTCCTTGAATTGCTTCTGCAAATTTTTAGCATTCTTTGGCCGGTTACAATGCTATATGGTAGAAATGTGCACATAAATGATTCCATAATTGAGCACTATTATTTTTCAATTGCTCCAAGTCCAACCATTGAGCACTATATTGATGTAATTATTGAATATTGAGCCTTCTAAAAATAGACTAAATTAATAAGTGTTTGAATGTTTACTATTCCTTTTGAAAAACCTGTCACTATTATGGAATTTAACACATTAGTAATTATTAGCTAGATTTGTGTGACTATTCACATTTAGAACGCATAATTTACAATTATATATTCTTCTCTAAAAAATTTACAATTTATATATATATATATATATATATATATATATATATCAGACATATATCAAGTAAAGGGTGTTCGCAGTGCAGTGCAATTTTAGACAATTTTAACACTGCACTTTTCGGTGTGGTTTAGCTAAAACTATAACTGTACCGTACTTTATTTTTGCAGTCACATGTGCAGTACGATGTGGTGCAGTGCGGTTTAGAGTTTAGCCAAAACCATAACCGTACCGCACTTCATTTTTGGGGACACATGTGTGGTACAGTGTATAAGATGCGGTTTGAATGACTTGAAGTCGGTATATTTTTCAAATTTTGGGTTTTTTCCTACCTAGCCCAAAACTAAAATTTTCCCTTTATTTTGGGCCAAGTTTTAAACTATTGAGCTAATTTTTCTTTATTTTGGGCTAGTTTTCTTAGTCAACACTTGCTAAGGTTATCAAACTTCTTTTTTTTTGGCCGGGGGGGGGGGGGGGGGGACTAGGGTTATTGAACTATTAATAATATATTTAATATTAAAAATAAATAAATATATTAATATATAGAGAAAGTGCGGTGCGGTGCGGTTTATTCGATTTTCTTATTATAAAACCACAAACTGCACTACACCATGCGGTTTGGTATACTGTTACTTGCGGTGTAGTGTGGTTATGCCATTTTGCAGGTGATTTTGGTGCGGTTTTGGTGGTTTGGTGAACACCCCTAGTGAAGTTTTTAATTTATGGACAAAGTTTAGTTACAAAATTGGTTGTAACCTTAAGCAACAACCTTACTTAATAAAATAAATAATACTTTATATTTTGAAAATCTAACCGTTAAATTGCATGTTCTTTACACTCTTAATACACATGTAAAATTTTGTGTCAATCGGATATTATATATTATATGATCTATAAGTTTATATTTATGCATGCTTTTAAACTACAAAAACTTACAGTTTAAACAATTTATTAATAACATAACTATTGATCTTTAATTTTCTAGAAATTTTTCAAGCATGGATGATATAAAAAGAAGATGTAATCTAATAGTGGATTTATCAAAATTCACCTTCAATAAAAATATATTGAGTAAAGTTGTAGCCTTAGGCTACAATCACTTTTGTAGCTAAATTTTGTCCATAATTTATTGCTTGAATATTTCCATTTAAAAGGACTCTAAAAATGTATAGGTTTGCACTTTTGTTTTCCCTTCTACTGCCTTTTCAAATTACCTACGAAAAGTTAGAGTATGTTTGGTAACTGTTTTTTCTCTTCTTCTTCTTTTTTTTTTTCTTGTTTTCAAAAACAAATTTCTATTTTTAAGACTAAAAAACTTGTTTAGCTACTCAAAAATGGACAGAAAACAAAAACTGTTCTCAAAATTTAATTTGTGAAAGAAACTAAAAACATGTAAAAAGCTGTTTTCAGTTTCTAGTTTTCAAAAGTTAATGAAAATACGCATTTGATTTAATAAATCTGTCTTATCTAATGAGTTTGCATTAGAGTTCAAATCCTAGTAACAACATATTTTAGTATTTTCTATTTAAAAAACTATTTTTTTTTTATCTCAACTAACTAAACATGTTTTTTATTTCAGAAATACAAGAAAATTGTTTGTTCTTATATTCCCAAAAACAAGTTTTTGAAAATAGAAAACAAAAACTGTTACAAAACATAATATATTTTTCATCCCTAAACTTTTAGTTAACTTATATAGTTCAAGGTAACCATTGACATCTCGCTTCCCCTATGTTGGTTTGTATCATCACTTTAGAAAGCGGTGAGAAATCATGGGTTTCTTTTAAGTATGAACTTTTGCCCAATTTATGTTACTGGTGTGGGCACTTGGATCATGGGGATAGGGATTGCGCTCTATGGATTGAAAGTCCGGGAACTCTTTCCTCCAGGCATAAGCAATACAACTTGAGTCTTAGACCCGACACCCCCCCCTCCCTCCTAGCACTACTCATCCTCTAAGAAGGATGTGATTTTCGTTCCTAGTTTTTTTGATGGGAAAGGTCCTAGGGGTGGTGGAAAAATCCAGTGAAAAGGTGTTGGTGGAAGTAACAGTTGTAAAGGATCCGGTAGGTGGTATTTCGAGGGGAGATAATCTGGATATGGAAACTAAAGATTTTGAGGATGAAATTAATGGGGAGTTTAATGCGAGTCAGCATTCAAATTCAAACGAGTCAACTCCGAGTATATCTCCTCTAGTAAAGCCGAATAATTCTATTCAAGGAAACGTATCTCTCTCCAATATTATTGACGTGCATGATCAAGGGAGCGATGAGCCTTTTTTGAGTCCAAAAGAAGGTGAAAGTGGGATTGGAGGAATTGCTCAGGACTTGCTGTGGGCGCAAGGGAGTACGCCTTAGCCAAGTGGACTGTGGCAGAGAAAAAATGGTGTAGTCACCTAGATTAGGTCTAAGAACCATATTAGGTCTGTTTGGGCCAATCACTTACATACATGGGTTTGCATACCAGATTTATGGGTTCGAGGTTTGGGTACGACTTAAGAAAGTATTAGGCACTCAAGACTGCCCGACTTGTAAGCCGACCTCCATTATGTGTTGCTAGGCCATATTTGATTAAAAAGTTTATTAAGAGAGCCCTAATCCTTAACCTAAACATACATCATGCACTTAAGGAAATTACACACACAACATATTTAATATCACATCATAATATAAAAGGAAACAAATAAAATACTATCAAACATATTATATTAAAAAAGGAAAAGATAGCAATTAAATCATACACATAAGAAAGATTATGCAATAAACCAAATATAGCATAAAGACTCAAACAAACATGGTAAATAATTAAACATGAATAATTAACCTAAAACAAAGTCAAACATAATCAAATTACATGTGAAATATGATTAAAATAAATAAAAACAAGATTTTGCCCTAATCTGAGTTTGGGGTGCATACGCATACTCAACTATGCGTACGCATGATGCGTGCGTACGCATGATGCGTACACATCCTTTAGCACAGATCTGAAAAATTACATTTTTAGAGATTTAAACAAATAAAGATATAACATGTGAGATCAAACAAGCATGTTAGAACCCTGAACACTAAAGTAACATAAAGGTAATAAAATAAACATCGATATAAACAAATAAACATGAAACAAAACAAATATACTAAACTAACATAAACTAAAAATGCATGTTAAACTTTACACAAAACCAAAATAATAAAACAAGAACAACCTAAAACAGATTATAAACAACCTAAAATCAAATTTAAACATGTCAAACATAATAAAATCAACAAGCAAATAAAATAAAATAACTAGAGATACTACATCAAGAACTCACATGAATCATATGTAGTAAGGTGGGAAATCATAGAAAAGAGACTCACCTGCTTTAGAATCATAGATTTGAGATTGTTTTAATCGACCCCTCAGTGCTTATAACACAAAGATTAGATGGAGAAGACAAAGATAATCAAAAAACACAACAATAGTTAGTAATCACAACTCAAGAACAAAAAGTTTTGAAAAAGGTTTTGAGAAATCAATTTAGAAATTTTCTAGAAATTTTAACTTGTAAAAAAGGTTTTAATTTTGTAAAAAACGTGCTAAGGTGCTGCCTTAGGGTTTTGAAAAGAGAAAATAGGGTTTTAGAGAAGATGGAGGCCAAAAAATCACTCTCTCTAGCTAGGGTTTTGATTGGAGACATAAGATGAGTATTTATAAGTTAAAATTAGGGTTTTAGGGGCTTTTTAATGATCTTTGGACATTCTCAAGGGTCTATGGGCCGGCCAACATCAAAGCATGATGTTTTGGGCCCTTAAAATGAAGTTTTAAAACCCAGAAAATTGGACTGCCCTGTTAGCCCAACTTCAAATGGTCATAACTTACTCAATATAAATCTAAATTAGGAAATATTTGTGTTCAAATTGAAGCCCAAGATGCCTAATTTTCAATAAAATAAATCTCACCCAAATATTCCTTGTGGATAAAAAGTTATGGTCAAAACAGTGAGCAAAGGTTATTTTTCAATATCGATTTCAAAGCGATTTAAGCACTTTTGAGTTGTGATTACTTCCAAACTATTGTGAATTCTTTAATTGCCCTCGGTTGACATATGTCAAGCTCATCATTGGGGCCGGGGACCAAAATTTATTAACGTATACAAAAGGTGGTGTCTACACCTGCCAAATTTTATTAATAAGGATTCATTATTGGCACCACGTGTTAAGAGGGGTGCAAAAGATGTTAGTGCTAGTGACTAATTTCATAGACAACTGGATAAGATTGATAAAAAGTTACATAGGTTTGATCCACAAGGAAAAGACAAGAAGGTAGTCATGTGGATCAAGGGAAAATATTACTTGATCAAGCTATGGGTCTGAAGGGAGTTTTCTTGGATATAACAAATGTGGGGAAACTAGAAAACCCGTATTCTCCTCAAAAAATTGCAAAGTTGAAGAGATTGACTCGTCAAAATATTTGCTCAGGCCCTTACACAATTGAAAAGGCTGGTCTCAAGAGAAGCCTTACCCCGACAAAAAATCTCCCTAAGTTACCTAGCAAGAAAGTCCTAGTTTCAAAGGATTATGAGAATTCGACTTTGGTATTGGCGGAGGCTGTTTCTCAGCCCCGCCAAGTGCAATGAGTCTTCTTTGTTGGAATTGTCGTGGGCTTGGGAACCTACAGACAGTTCAGGAGCTCGGAGATATTGTTTGAGCACAAGATCCTGTAATGGTGTTTTTAGCCAAAATATGGCTGGATGAAGCAAGGCTAGCAGGTATTCGAGATTGAGGATGCTATGCACACTTTGTGGGGATGTGAAGTGATGAGGGTAGTGTGGTGCAAAGATTTCGAGTGGGTGAACAGGTTCGATGTTTCCCGGGAAGGGGTGGACCTAGGATTTCAAGCTAGGGGGGCCAAAGTATAAGAAGAAAAAAAAATCCAAACAAGTATCTGTGGGGAGTGAAATAGTCTCTACTCGGACCTAAGGCCCAAAGAATCATTGGGCAATGGGAAAGTAGTTGGGCCTGGCCTTTGTGTTGAGGGGAATGCTCAAAGAGTAATAATCCGTGAAAGAGGTGAAAGTTGGATCACCATAAGTGTATAGGACAAGGTGAAGTACCACAGTTAGCCCATTACCGCAGGAAAGGGAAATTGTTAGTTTATCCGAGTCTTGAAGCACGGATGACCAATGTGTGACTTCTGGAAGATACTAGTAACCTCGGGAAACTCCTAAAAGGTGCAGAAGTCGGAAGATCTTTACCTCCGCATTAATAAAGGGGTTCTTACCTAACTTTTGCCGCATTAATGGCGCATAAGACAGCTTGAACAGTACACGTAACCCCCAAGCCGTTAGGATCCCAAGATAAAAGGTGAGGAAACCGATAAAGTAAGGGAAAATTATCCCTGATATTCTGGGTAGAAGCAGAACAACTGGAAGGGTAAGAGAGGAACATTTAGTGTAATACCACGGGAACGAAAGTAAAAGCTTCCCATGGTTGCATGAGCGTTTGTAATAGGAAAGAGAGTATTTTAATGGTCAAAGAGATCCACTGTTTGCGTTTCCCATTGTAGAATTTTTGTTCCCACTATTTAATTATACCTTTATTGTGTGGAGTTGTTATTAAAGAGATCCGAGAACCTTTCCTCAGGGACTATTTTTAGGGTCCCTACAGTATCAATATAGTACTAACAAACTATCAACCAAGATCATTACACAAAATCATTGTTTCTTAATATATTAAGATGAAATCATTTACCAACAAAGACAAAAAAATATAAAATAATATTGTTTCTTAAGAGCATCAACTGTTGCAAAAAAAAAAAAAAAAAAATTCACAAACCAAAACTTATGTCTCGTACAGTAGTGTTTTTGATATTTGGTGTTCTAAATACTAAAACACCTAATGCTAGTACTCTAATAGCTGACTGTGATTTTTTATTTTTTATTTTAATATTTTGTTTTTGTTTAGTTTTTGAGTTTTGTAGTTGCTAGTTGGGTTAGGCTAATTAAAAGGGAGGGAGTTTAGGTTTTTGGAAAAGTGAGGCACAACCCTAGAAATATATATATATAGCAAAAACACTATTTTAGTCCTTACATTTTGAGGCCACAATCAATTTGGTCTCTACCGTTAACTCCTTAATAGAAAATGCGTACGTGACAAATGGTGTGCACTACTGGCCCACTTGAATATGTAATTAATGTCATGTAAAAGATGTGGACCAATTAAAGATTGCCGCGACAATTAAAAAAACATGGTAAGCTTTAACTCAACTAATCTAAGTTTTCAACCCAGACAAATTTCACTTCTCTTATGACCCAAACAACCCTGTCCATTACCTGTTAAACTAACCCATTCTCGGCCACTTCATCTTTATCTTCTATGCCGCTTGCCACTGGTGCCAATATCTCCACAACTCGGCAACTTTCTTGACAGCACCTTTGAATCATCCTGCACCCACGCCGTCAAAAGATTTGGGAACACATCACGCTCCACAAACTCCAGGTCTCACTTCCTCAAAAGTTTTATTTGTGGACACTTTTTTTTTTTTTTTTTGAATAAATACTTTATTTCTGGCAAAACAAAGAGATACAATCCAGATTGGGCCTGTGACCATCTCGATCCAAAGCTTGACTAATCAAAGGTGACAGATTAGAGATGGGTACTAGCCCATTCCAATTCAAAAGGGCAGCCCATCTAGCTAAAAGATGAGCTGCTTCATTACCTTCCCTACAAACAAAAGAAAATTTCACATTATCAAAGCCTTTAGCTAAATATGTGAGAAGTAAAACGTTTATGAGAATGTCTGTGCCAAAAGCAGCGTCATGGTCTTGTCAAAGTATTTTTGGTGGTAGAGAAGTGATTAAAAAAGGATTATGCCACAGGATAGGTAATGGTTTGAACACTTGGATATGGGAAGACCCATGGATTCCAAATGAGCCTAGCTTAATTCCTCAAGTTAGAAGTGGAGCTACCCGTGAAGCTTATTTAGTGGCTGATTTGATTGATCAGGACTCAAGACAATGGGATAGGGGTTTACTTTCAGATCTATTTGAGCCAGCAACAGTCAATAGAATCCTCAGCATTCATCTCTCTCAACAATCAACCAATGATCAAGTTTTTTGGTGCTTGAATCCCTCAGGTGAATTTTCTATGAAATCGGCCTATAATGCTATTAGAACTCCCTCCTCTATCTCTTAACCTATGATGCAAAATATGGACTGGAAGGTATTGGGGAAGATGAAAATTCATGCTAGGCTTAAAAACTTGTTGTGGAAATTGGCTTGGGAAATCCTCCCTACAACTTCAGTTCTAAATAGAAGGTTTACCCTCCCATCAAATGAGTGCCACTTGTGTGGAAAGTCTCCAGAAACTTTGGAGCATTTATTTTTGCATTGTGACTGGGCAACTCAAGTTTGGCTCCTAAGCCCATGGCCGTTGAGGCTGAATACTTTGGATTCTATATCCATAGTAGATTGGGTGAAGTTGATAATTAACCCAAAATCTTTTCTAGCTCTTGATGATAAAGCTTCTAAAGAGTTCCAATTATTTGCAACAATTATGTGTGATCATGTCTGGATATGCAGGAATAAAGCCCGGGTGGAAGGAATCAAAATGACCCCGGTTGATCTTGCAAGGCAAGTGTGTAAATCCTTTGAGGAACACAAGCAAGCTTGGAAGTTGGAGTGTAAAAATTCCTCTAAGGATTATACTTGGTATCCGCCTCCACCTAGTTGGATAAAATTGAATTTTGATGCTGCAATTAGAGAAGGAAAAACTTCAGTGGCAGTAGTGGGCAGAGATCAGGAAGGTATTTGTGTTGCTGCATGGGCAGAGCAGAGGATTCCAGGCAACCCGTTATTTGGTGAGGCTAGTGCAGCCTTGTTAGCTATTCAAAGAGCAGTTGATGCAGGTTTTAAGAATGTTGTGATAGAAGGTGATGCTTGGAATGTTATTGAGCCCCTGAGAAATCCCTTTAGGGATGAGAATAATGAAGGAATGGTTTATTTCTCTCAACATGTACCCCCTTTGAAAAAAGGTAGAAATAGCTTCAATAAGTTCACCTCCTAATATATTCCAGTAAAACTTGTAGAAGTGGGCTGACATTCTATCAGGGCCTAGCGCCTTATTAGAATTCATGCTGAAAACAACATCTTTAATCCCCTCTGGAGTCAGGATTTTTAAAAGCATCTGAATATCCTCCTCAAGCAAGCTTGGACTTATCAAATTTTCCATGTTATCAGGGATTGAGGGGTAAGACGTTTCAAATAGATTTCTAAAAAACTTTCAAAGCAACTTCCAATCTCCTCTCTCCTCGAGACCCAAGAACCTTGCTAGTTTTTTTATAAAATCAATTGAATTCTTGCGCCTTCTGATTATGGTGGTGAGATGGAAGAATTTGGTATTCAGATTAGCTGTAGACAGCCACTTTATTCTAGCCTTTTGCCTCCACAAAGTTTCCTCCCTTTGGAGCCATTCTTGAAGCTCCATATTAATACCCGCTTCTTTACTTAAATTTTCTTGAGTTGGATCTTCACCTTGAATACATCTCAGATTCTCCCAACATTTCTTAATGTTTTGATGGATATTCCCAAACCACTCCCTATTCCAAATTCTGAATTCTTTTTTCGCCTCTTTGAGCTTTTGGCAAACTTTGAACAATGGGGAACCTTGAAAAATAACATTCCAAGCTTTCTCAACTACAAACTAACTAGACTCATCCCTGGTCCACAACTCTTCAAATTTAAAAGGTCGTTTAACCGCTCACTGCTCTCCTTCTGTGAATAAGACTATGGGGGAATGATCAGAGGTTGAGGAAGGTAAATTAAGAACAGCAGCTCTTGGAAAAATCAACCTCCATCTATCATTCGCAAATGCTCTATCCAACCTTTCTTTAATATTTGCTAATCCCTCTCTCCCATTAGACTAGGTATAAGGATTGCCCGAGAAATTGATATCAATGAGCCCATTCTTTTCAATTACCTCATTCGGGCCACCACTAGATGAGCTAGCCACCGGTTTGCCCCCTTTTTTATCAGCCTAGGAGAAAACTTGATTGAAATCTCCAATACATAACCAACCTCCACCAAAAGCCTCACCAACCTTTTCTACTGCTTCCCAAAAGGGACCTTTATTATTCCGATTTGGAGGGCCATACACAAAAAAAATAAGCCATGGCTCATTCAAAGGGTCTGAGAAAACCAAACCATTAATCATATTGCAGCATTTGTAAATAATTTATATATCAACACCATTTTTCCAACCCACCACAAGCCCAACTTTCGTTCCTCTAGGATCAACAGAATATATATTATAGAAACCTAAAGACACCAAAAACTACTGCACTTACTAATGGGAATTTTTGTTTTAGATAGAAAAATCACATCAGGCCCAATATCCCTTATTAAGGCTCGGAGAGTCCTTTTTGCCGTGGCCCGAGCCAAGCCACGACAATTCCAGGATAGAGTAATCATGGCTGCTTTGGGGGCATGTGTAGGCCCGCCTCCTCAACCATTTTGGATTTAAGGGATTCATCATCAATCATAGAAATAGGATCAACATAATTTATCTCTTGGGAAGAATTACAGGGCACAAGAGCTGCATGTTCTCTGGCAAGTTCCTTAATCTTCTTCTTTTTATGAACCTTGGCCCTCCCCATGGTTTTATTTTGGCTTATTTGATTAAAAAAATTGGACTGTGACGCTAATTTGAGAAGGTCGGAGCCCACTTTTGTCAGTTTAAGAGCTCTCAAATTAGTTGGGCTCTCCTCTTCCTCCAATTTCCTTTTCCCACGATTACATACCTCTATTTGACTTAACTCCATGTTACTTTGGGCCTTGGATGACTCAAGAACTGGTTGCTCACCTTCATTGTAATATACTGTCCACAATAGCACATTATTTTGGGCCTTAGAAAGCCTAATAAGCAAAGAAGGATCACTAAGACCCGAATCAGCCAATGAAGGATGGTATTCTTTGGATGGGGATGATTCTTTTTGTACTTTAGAACCTTCAATATTTGTACTGGACTCTGATTGAGTTGATAGGACTGGTTTGGTTGCAACTGGACAGTCTGTTTCCATGGGGATAAGTGAAATTAGATTTGTGGGTTCAGCGCTATCTGGTTGAGTATCTGGTTGTAATGGGGTGGGAAAATTAGGGACTTTACTTAGAGAGATATGTTTTGAAGTGATAGAATCAGCCACATTTTCAAATCTTGTCAGATTGTACCTCGAACTCACTGCCTGAGTTTCCTTGGTTCCCACATCCTGCAGCGCGTGAACCCTACTCTCTGCTTGCTCCAGGGTAACTGACTCCTTCCTTCCCACATCTTCCTCGTCACAAGCTTGATTACTACCAGCTATGAACTCCACCCACCGTGAAGCTCTATTGCTAGCTACTTCTGCCTTTAGCCATGGCCCAAATCCAAACGGTTCCTTGGAATTTGATTGCACCTTTGCATCTGCCTAAAGGCATCTTGCTTTTAAATGACCCAACCTTTCACATTTGAAACAAAATTCTACAATTCTCTCATATTTAAACCGAATTCGGTTGTGTGTTTCTGTCTAGAAAAAAACCACTCATCAGAGGATCCTCCACCTTTAGCTCAACCTTCACCCTTAAAAATTTGCTCATACACACACCCCTACTACCAGTAAAATCCACCTCTAACACTTCTCCCACTAGAGCACCAATCTCCTCTGCATTTTCCTTTGACATATACTCAATGGGAAGACCGTGTATTTGTACCCATAAAGGGATACTTGAGAAATCCAAATCATCAACTGACATATTTTGGTGCCAATGTTTAAGGATAAGAGGAAACCCTTCAATACTCCAAGGCCCCAGCTCTAGGATCCTCTTTTTATCACCTTCACCTGCAAACTTGAACAGAAAAATATTTTCCTTTAGATCTACAATCTACACACCCTTGGAGGTCCTCCATACTTTTAGAATAATAGCCATCACTGCATTTTTGTTGATGTTTTTTTCTGCTAGGAGCTTTCCTACCAGACCTGCATTGAATAGTTCTTCAACAGCCTTTTCACTAGCTTTTAACTTCACAGCTTTACACGTTCACCTGAGTTTCTTTGTTTTATCTGTTAAAGCTTCCACTAGCATTGATTGGTTTTCCATAGAGATAATAAAGTGGTTAAGGGGTGGAGCCCCTTGCCCACTAGCACAATTGACTCTAAGCAAGAAAAAAGGGAATAAATTTAGGGATGGATAAGGGTTTTGCCGATTAGGTAAAGGTAATAACTATGGTCAGAAGATATTCAAGAAGGTAATACCACCAAGGGAACTTAGATGGTCAACGTAGTAGGTGAAAAAAGAACAAGGGGGTTTTGGGATAAGATATAAAAAAGATGAAGAGAAACTACTAAGAGATGATGAAAGGAGATGGCAACAGATGAAGAATAAAGAACAGAAAGACCTCGAGCCTAAACTCAGGTTAGGAAGCCTTGACCGTACTCAAGGAGACAGCAGTTGCCAAGCAACTAGTTTTCAGTGGACACTTTTCTTTGATCACATAATGAATTTTTAGTGTATCAAAATGTGGGAATAATCCTTTAAATGACTTTTACATGTTATGAGTTTATAATTTTTTGGACTCTTTTCTACGATACTTGTGTGTTTATCTCATTCTTATTCTCATATTTAACCTAATGGGTAATTCTATCGTACCCTCCCTTAAAAAAAGGGGGGTACGGTACCCACTAGTAGGTAACCTGTTTTACCAGGTTACCTTTTTCCCACACTTGATAGTTTCATCCTCACATTGTGCAATTCTAGCATCACATGTGACAGTTCTTTTGTCACATTTGGCGGTTCCCTTACTTTTTTCTCACATTTGATGGTTCCATCCTCACATTATGCAGTTCCAACGTCACATGTGACAGTTCTTTTGTCACATTTGGCGGTTCCCTTATTTTTTCCTCACATTTGATGGTTCCATCGTCACATGTGACAGTTCTTTCGTCACATTTGGCGGTTCCCTTATTTTTTCCTCACATTTGATGGTTTCATCCTCACATTGTGCAGTTTCAACGTCACATGTGACAGTTCTTTTGTCACATTTAGCAGTTCCCTTACTTTTTCCTCACATTTGATGGCTCCATCCTCACATTGTGCAGTTTCAACGTCACATGTAATAGTTCCTTTGTCATATTTGGTGGTTCCCTTACTTTTTTTTCTCACATTTGATAGTTTCATCCTCACATTATGCAGTTCTAACGTCACATATGAAAGTTCTTTTGTCACATTCTCACATTATGGAGTTTCAACATCACATATGACAGTTCTTTTGTCACATTTGGCGGTTCCCTTATTTTTTCCTCACATTTGATGATTTCATCCTTACATTTGATGATTTCATCATCACATTATGCAATTCTAATATCACATATGACAATTCTTTTGTCACATTCAATGGTTCTATTATTTTTTCTCGCATTTGATGGTACCATCCTCACATTGTACAGTACCAACATCACATGTGACTGTACTTTTGTCACATTTGGTAATTCCCTTTTTTTTTTTCTCACATTTGATGGTTCCATCATCACATTGTATAGTTCTAACATCACATGTGACAGTTCTTTTGTCACATTTGGTGGTTCCCTTACTTTTTTTCTCATATTTGACGGTTTCATTATTAAATTGTACAGTTCCAACATCATATTTGACAGTTCTTTTATCACATTTGGTGGTTCTCTTACTTTTTTCTCACATTTGACTGTTCCATTCTCATATTGTGCAGTTCCAATATCATATGTGACAGTTCTTTTGTCACATTCAGTGTTTCCTTTATTTTTTTTCTCACATTTGACAGTTCCATCCTCACATTGTGCAGTTCCAACATCACATGTGACAGTTCTCTTGTCACATTCAATGGTTCATTTATTTTTTTTCTCACATTTAACGATTCTATCCTTACATTGTGCAGTACCAACATCACTTTTAACCATACTTTTGTCACATTCGAGCCTAATTTTTTTTTCTCATATTTGATTGTTCCATCGTCATATTGGGTAGTACCAATATCACATATGACCGTATTTTTATCATATTCAACGGTTCTTTTTTTTTTTTTTTTTAATTTTTTATTCACATTTGACAGTTCTATAGTCAAGTTTAGTCTTACCAATATTACATATGAGCGTAGCCAACCCAACCTAATCCCACTGAATTACCTAATAATCAACGAATATATATATAATAAAAATACTCCTAAAGTCTCTAAAGTTCTGAAATACCCTTAAATATACTAAATTTACCAAAACGCATTCTAACAATTAAAAATTAGCAAAATAACCTTGAAACTCTCAAAAATTACTGGTATATCCTTAAAACCTAAAAAATGACCGAAATGACCCTAAAATCTAAAAAATGACTGAAATACTCTCTAAACTTAAAAAATAATCGAAATACCCTTAGATACTAAAAAACAATTACCTAAATGACAATTGTGGGAGGAGATTTTCCACCACATCTAATTGTAGCCTAGCTCTGGAGCCAGGCAGAGTTTGGTTTTGCCCTCTTCGACCGAGTGCAAGACCCCAGGGGACCAATAGCTTGCTTGTAATCCCTGCGAGAGTCCCACATCGGAAGGAGGAGCGCCCCACTCACCCTTTATATGCCTCTAGGGCTTGAGTGAGTGTACCACTACCACACATGTGTGGTAGTGGTACACTCACTCAAGCCCTAGAGGCATATAAAGGGTGAGTGGGGCGCTCCTCCTTCCGATGTGGGACTCTCGCAGGGATTACAAGCAAGCTATTGGTCCCCTGGGGTCTTGCACTCGGTCGAAGAGGGCAAAACCAAACTCTGCCTGGCTCCAGAGCTAGGCTACAATTAGATGTGGTGGAAAATTTCCTCCCACAAAAAGCGCTTTTTGGGGTTAGGATGACCTTACGTTATCAGGTACCACCGCCCCATCTGATTGTAGCCTAGCTCTGGAGCCAGGCAGAGTTTGGTTTTGCCCTCTTCGACCGAGTGCAAGACCCCAGGGGACCAATAGCTTGCTTGTAATCCCTGCGAGAGTCCTACATTGGAAGGAGGAGCGCCCCACTCACCCTTTATATGCCTCTGGGGCTTGAGTGAGTGTACCACTACCACACGTGTGGTAGTGGTACACTCACTCGTGTGGTAGTGGTACACTCACTCAAGCCCCAGAGGCATATAAAGGGTGAGTGGGGCGCTCCTCCTTCCGATGTGGGACTCTCGCAGGGATTACAAGTAAGCTATTGGTCCCCTGGGGTCTTGCACTCGGTCGAAGAGGGCAAAACCAAACTCTGCCTGGCTCCAGAGCTAGGCTACAATTAGATGTGGTGGAAAATCTCCTCCCACATGTGTAGTAGTGGTACACTCACTCAAGCCCCAGAGGCATATAAATGGTGAGTGGGGCGCTCCTCCTTCCGATGTGGGACTCTCGCAGGGATTACAAGCAAGCTATTGGTCCCCTGGGGTCTTGCACTCGGTCGAAGAGGGCAAAACCAAACTCTGCCTGGCTCCAGAGCTAGGCTACAATCAGATGGGGCGGTGGTACCTGATAACGTAAGGTCATCCTAACCCCAAAAAGCGCTTTTTATGGGAGGAGATTTTCCACCACATCTAATTGTAGCCTAGCTCTGGAGCCAGGCAGAGTTTGGTTTTGCCCTCTTCGACCAAGTGCAAGACCCCAAGGGACCAATAGCTTGCTTGTAATCCCTGTGAGAGTCCCACATTTGAAGGAGGAGCGCCCCACTCACCCTTTATATGCCTCTGGGGCTTGAGTCAGTGTACCACTACTACACATGTGTGGTAGTGGTACACTCACTCAAGCCCTAGAGGCATATAAAGGGTGAGTGGGGCACTCCTCCTTCCGATGTGGGACTCTCGCAGGGATTACAAGCAAGCTATTGGTCCCCTGGGGTCTTGCACTCGGTCGAAGAGGGCAAAACCAAACTCTGCCTGGCTCCAGAAGGCTACAATTAGATGTGGTGGAAAATCTCCTCCCACAACAATAAAATCTAGAAAATGACTAAAATGACCTTGTAACTTAAAAAGTGACAATAATGCCCTTAGAACCTAAAACCGACCATAATGCAACTTAAACCTAAAAAATTACCAAAATACCCATAGAACCTTAAAAATTACCGAAATGACCCTGAAACCTTAAAAAAATTTGAAATACCATTGAAACTTGTAAAATGACCAAAATACCTCATTAAACTTGAAAATGACCAAAATACCCCCGAAACCCTCAACAATGACCAGAATACCCTTAGAACCTAAAAAATGATCAAAATACCTTTAGAGCCTAAAAAAAATGACCGAATGACCCTAAAACCTAAAAAAATTTCTGAAATTACCTTAAAACATAAAAAATGATCGAAATAACCAAAAAACCTAAAACAATGACCAAAAATACCCCATAACAGTTGAAAATGACCAAAATTCCTTCGAAATCCTTTAAAACTACCAGAAGACCCTTTGAACCTAAAAAATAACTTAATGATACTAAAATCTAAAAAATGACTAAAATGACCCCGTAACCTAAAAAATTACTTAAATACGCTTAGAACCTAAAAAAATGACCGTACTTTTGTCACATTAGGTAGTACTCTAATTTTTTTTCTCACATTTGACAATTTTATCGTCACATTGGCAGTACCAGCATCATATCTGATTGTACCTTTGTCACATTTGGTGGTACCATTATTCTTTTCTCACATTTGATAGTCTTACATTGGATAGTACCAAATCACATATGATCGTACTTTTGTTATATTCAATAGTACTACTGTTTTCTTCTAAAAAAAAAAAAAAAAAAGTCCTATTATGTTTTAGTCACATTAGGCAGTACCAGCATCACATATGATTGTATTTTTATCGATTCATAACAATCTTGATAATAATTAAAATCTTAACAATGAATTATACCAAGTTACCAAATCCTCACATTTGATGGTTTCATTCTCACATTGTGTAATTCCAATATCATATGTGACAGTTCTTTTGTCACATTTGGTGGTTTCGTTTTTTTTTTTTTTTTTTTTTTTTTTTTTTTCACATTTGACGATTTCATCTTAACATTATGTAGTTTCAACATCCTATGTAACAATTCATTTGTCATATTTGGCGGTTTCCTTATTTTTTCTCATATTTGACAGTTCCACCCTCACATTATGTAGTTCCAACATCATATGTGATAGTTATTTTATCACATTTGGTGGTTCCCTTATTTTTCTCACATTTGATGGTTCCATCCTCACATTGTGTAGTTCCAACATCATATTTGACAGTAATTTTATCACATTTAGTGGTTCCCTTATTTTTTTTTCTCACATTTGACGGTTCCATCCTCACATTGTGCAGTACCAACATCACATGTGACTGTACTTTTGTCACATTTGGCAATTCCTTTATTTTTCTCACATTTGACGGTTTCATCCTCACATTGTGTAGTTCCAATATCACATGTGACTTTTCTTTTGTCACATTTGGTGGTTCCCTTATTTTTTTTCTCACATTTAATGGTTCCATTATCACATTCGACAATACCAACATCACATTTGACAGTACTTTTGTCACATTTAGCAGTCCCTTTTTTTTTCTCACATTTGACAGTTGTATTATCACATTGGGTAGTACCAATATCATAGCTGACCGTACTTTTACATTTGGGCCCACCACTGAATTCACTTTTTTACTTACTTATTTCTTTATATATATGTGTTGAGGTCTAAAAAAAAAATCACAATGTTGCACCAAGGCCCAAAACGGCACAGAGAATTGAACTCTAGAAAAATACAATACTTGAGCCTTCAATAAAGAAACGGGATGATAGGCCCAAATTCATTAAGGGTCATAAGGAGGAACCCAAACTCACAAATGGGTAAGCCTTAGATCTCATGAAACGAAGGGAAAAAGAAAGCCCATCTCGCCAAGGTCAGAAAATCGCTGGGGAGCCCAGTGATAAGAACTGGGCCAGGATACCTGGGGATTTTCAAGAGCTTGGGATCCCCGGGACGTGCAGCAAAGTCAGGGTTGGATTAAGACAGTTCAGAGTGGGGGACCAAGAAACACAAGGAATAAGAGCAAATATGTCCCTATCAGCCACCCAATGATGCAGAAAATGAATCAGAAGGCTCGAGAACCAGCAATTCATGAACAAGGAGCTGGTACCTCGGGGGACCCAGAAAGAAGAACCATGAAGGAAGGTGGCTGAGAAACTTTCAACAGGAATGCATTAGTAACTAAGCACTTTTTCTTTAGTAATGCAATTAGTAATTCCAATAAATTTTGGCATGAATGCATTAACAATACTTCATGTAATATGAGTAACTAAGCACTTTTTCTTTAGATAAAATTGTACATAGAGAAAGTTTGATGCCATATAAGCCATTTTGCAGGTTACAAACAGGTTCTAACTCCAAGAGTAAGGCAACAAACTAATATTTTATCTAACCCTCTTCACCAAATGTACAGACACAAAATGGGGTCCATCATCATTCCATGTAAGCCTGGGTTCAATGCCATCTTCAATTATTATACTCCTCGCTAGCCTGAAAGAGGAAAGAAAAAAAGTTCGAAGATTAGTGAATTGGAGAACTATTGACCACCTGAAAAATGTGGTGTCATATCAAGTAATGGCCTTTCCAGTTTGTTAAAATATTACACAATGCTAAAAAAGAACAACTTAATCTGCCAAAGAACCTGTATTTCCTTCAAGCTTCAGATTACAATTTTAAACTCCAATTATGCAAATGACATAATGACCTTTTCAAAGCAGCATATCCAAGTCATGCTCTTCCTTATAATTGAAAGCATCATCAAAACCAAACTTATTTTTCAATAGATCAACCTAATTCATCATAGAAAAAAGATGAGTTTTTCGTGCTTCAAAAATAGTTTTTTTTTTTTAAACTTCTTTTGTGAATGGTACATTCATCCCACCAGCCCACTCCACAATCACAGAAGGAGAAAAGGACTGTTTTTGAGTAGGGTTTGTAGGGAAGGAAGATTCCATCTTGTCCAAATTGATCAATGTGGAATTCAGATAAAGAGTAGCTTGTAGATAAAGAAGGGCCAGTGAGTACTAAAAAGTATATATCCAAATAGAATATACCATTTATTTACTTCCAGCACTTCCAACAATGTAACAACCCAACAATTTTGCAAATTGTCCAACAAGTTGGCCAACAACACCAGATGCTGCTGAAATGAAGATATATTCTCCTTTCTAAGGCGAACAAACTTCATGGAAACCAGCATAGGTGGTCATACCAGGCATACCTTTTTTAAAATGAAAAGCCAAAGTTAGAAGATTAGTGTACATTTATAGGGAGAATTGAACAAGATGCCCACAAAGGATATATTCTCCTTTCAAAGGAGATCTTAAATTAATGAAACTACTCTTTGAGACATGCATATCAAAAGGGTATGTAGCATAATCACCTTCATCTAAATCTCAAGTTATTCCAATCTTTATAGAATAAGCAAACAACATACCAAAGTCCTGTATAGTAGGAAAGGGGTACATCACTGTGCGTGATCTTTCTGAGGCCATCAGTTGCTATGATTAGGCTATACTCTTCCCATCTAGTAGACTCCCATACCCAGTTGATAAACTGCAAGTTTTCACAAAGAAAAGTTCACAATTGCAAGCTCAAAATTGTACACAACATCATTTTTAACAAGCAGTCACTCATGCTATATATATATATAATTAATCTCTTTTAGTCATACAAAGAATTAGTTAATCTTTTAGTAGTCTCTAAAATGTTTAACAAGGTTATTCTTCTCTACGCATTCTGCTTTCTTTCTTTTCTGTCAATTATCTCCACTAGTACCAAAAAAACATACTCTGCATTTATCATCAACTATATCTTATAATAACAATGATAAATTTGTATATACGTATCAAAATGTCGACATAAGATAAACCTGTATAAATGATTTTAGTAGTAAATGTTTGTTACTCTTCAAATCTCAAAATGACACCTCCTTAGCCTCTTCAGAACTGCTATGATGGATGATGTGATCTAGGTGAAATTATAAACCCACCTGATAGTGGGTTCCACAGGTCGATCCAACATAGCAAAATTTCAAATCTAAAGGGAAAATGATTTGAATGTCCACACGTCCACTCTGATCTGAAACAGACTTCTAAAGTCAGCCGGTGGCCAGCGGCGTAGCAATGAAGATGAAGGTGAAGTTTGAGTTTGATTGACAAGTGATGAACGGGGCTGTTTGGGTCATGGGTGAAGTGGGATCTTTCTGGGGTTGAAAACTCAGATTAGCTAAGGGTCCGTTTGTTTTGGGTGTAAATGGTTTCAGGAAATCATTTTCCGTAAAATAGGCTGTTTGGTTGGTTTTGAAAATAGAATTTTCCAGAAATCTTTTTCATTTGACTGTAAAAAAGAAGCTTTGACCACTGAAATTCATTTCCATTCCTATTTTCACTTCAAATGATTTCCGGAAAAGAGAGAGAGAGAGAGAGAGAAAGCGAGAGGAAGAACAGGGAGCCCGGATCATGCCTTCGATGTCGCTGGCGAACCCCGAGCTCCAGTCTGATGATCGCACGCACCAAATCGCACCAGTCTCGTCGATCGCAGCACCGCGCCGCTCGATCTCACCTTCGATCTCGCCTCCACCGCGCGATCTCGCTTTCAACCCACCGATCTTCGACCCAGAGCCTTCAACCCACGAGCCTTCGACTTCGCCGGAAACCCATGAACCGATCTCTCTCTCTTTGTGATTTTGATTTCTGTGTGATTTTGATTTTTGTTGTTGTTGTGGTGGTGTGGTGGTGGTGGTGTTGTTTTGGTAGTTGTGGCTTTTGATTGCCGGAGTTTGCTGCCGTGGGTTGAATTGGAGTTTCGGTGGTGTGTGGTGTTGGGATTTGGCTATGATTTTGAAATTTTCTATAATAAAATTTGTTTGGATGCTGAGAAAATAGCTGAAAAAATGTGAAAAATTTGTAGGAAAATTGCATTTTCAGAATAGAACCAAAAGTATGAAAATATTTTCTATAACAATTTTCATAATGCAACCAAACACTTGAAAATATTTTCCTTTTCCGAAAAATAGCATTTCCGGAAAATATTTTACGGGAACCAAACACAGCCTAAGTTGCAGCTTACTGCGTTTTTTTAATTGATGTGGCAATTTATAATTGGTCCAAAACTTATAAATTACATTAATAACATATTTAAGTGTGTCAATCGTGTACATTGTTTGCCATGTAAGCATTTTCCGTTAGTAAGTTAACTGTAAGGACTAACTTAGGTATAAGTTGAAAATAACAGGAACTAAATTGACTGACACCAAAATATTGGGACCAAATTAACTATGACTCCAAAATGGTATTTTGACTTATATATATATATATATATATATATATATATATATATGTAATTATTAAAAAAATTCATTTTTTTTCTTTGGGCTAGGGCCTAAGGGGGCCCAATTTTTTTTCTTTCTTATTTTCTTTGGGCCGGGGGGGCCAAGGCTTGGCCCCCTCTGTAGGTCCGTCCCTGTTCCCAGGGGCCGTTTTTTGTTTTGCTTGGTTTAATCTTAAGTGTTGTGCTGTTGAACTCTTCACCACAACAGCCTAGTTTGTGTGGTCTCACTGAAACAAAACCAAGTTAGGGGAGCCAGTTTTACCGATTGATAAGCTTCACGATGCTGTTCTTAATTTTCTGCAGAATTTCAGATTAAGTCGAAGGCAGCCACGAGGTATTCCTCCCATCAAGAAAAAGGTTTGGATACCTTCAAAGACTGGGGAGTTTAAAGTAAATTTCGATGGTGCCATGTTTGATGAATGTGAGAAAGCAGGAATTGGAATTGTAGTGCGTAATTCCATAGGCGAGATTATTGCTGCTCTCTCGGAATAAAAATACATAAACCTCCATCTGTGGATGTTCTGGAAATGCTGGTTGCAAAACGAGCTGCTAAACTTGTCTAGGGAATTGGTTTACATCAGTCACACTTTGAAGGTGATTCAGAGATTGGTATTAAAGCTCTACAGAAGAGTGATGAGTGCTTCTCTTCCTTTGATCATGTAGTCAAGGATACTTTATCCTATGATAGCTCCCTTCGGAGTTTCTTTTTCTCTCATACTATGAAGCAAGGTAATGTTACATATTCATTAGCTTAGAAAGTGAGACTTTCTTTTCCTTTGCTTGTCTGGATGGAGTCTATTCCACCAGACTTAAATTCTTCTGATTCTGCTGATTTACCAGCACTTTCATAATATTTAGGATAAGTTGTTTTCTCAACCAAGAAAAAAACCAAAGTATCTAATTAGTTGTTGCCCTTGCCAGTTACAATACATTAACCCTGGTTACCAAACGCACAAGGCTTTCTCCCTTCCTCACCCCTTCTCCTTCCTCACCCACTCTTCATTTGTGCTTTTCCCCCCACTATATATTCAGTTTGTACAACTCTCTCTCTCTCTCTCTCATCAACTTGGAAAGACTTATTGGAATGTGGATTATCAAAAATTTTGTTGTTACGTACTTACGTTATAGCTGTAAAGATGATTTATCCAACATCTACCCAATGGTGTCAAGAATCTCAATATGAGGCATGTAATTCTAACATAGACCAAAGTTTTTTAGATCATTATTCATATTTATGAAAATCGATTCGTAACTTTGGATTACAAGTCCAAATGTTCAATACATCGGCCAAGTTTTTTAGTTCATTCATATATATATACGTGTGTGTGTGTTTTATAATTTGAGACATTGTAGGTTAAATCGGCATAACAAATGGGTACTCTTTCGAGTATAGTAAAAGCCCCTTGTGTATCTATTTGTTAAAATACTTAGTATTCTATAAAATAAAAAATAAAAATAAAAAACAAACAAACAAACAAACGTTCCAATGAATTTTAGTAAGCTTTGGCTTATTATGTTTGTAAAAATCTCAAAATATTTGGTGTTTCTATTTTTGTGATTGTTGCATGGCATGTATTTGGTGAAATTACTTTTAGATATGTGATGCATAATTGTCTTAATTACTACGTTAAGCATGCCCTTTGCTTTGCTTTATTTATGTATTTTATTATTTTTATTACATTTTAAACACTGACATGGATGAGACCAAACAAGTTATTAGGGAATCCCTTAGTCATATAAACACAATAGACTTGCCAATGTTGAAGGACTAATCATTAAGAAAGGACAACAAATTATGGTTAGTTTATAGGAAAGAATTCTTTAACCTCACTTGGTCATATAAACACAATAGACTTGCCAATGTTGTCAGTTACAAATTTTAATAATTCTTGGAAGTATAATTTTCTACTATATTATAATTGTGGTGACGAAGCATACTTTTTTTTTTTTTACGTTATTATAATTACAGAGTATAAAAATATAGATAATGCAAAAATGGCTTTCAACCATTTGCTCATCATTTGTCTGTGTGCATATATATGTGCGCGAATGTTTGTTTTTTTAATAATATATATAGAAATTTCTTAAGCATGTATTTATCTTTGTATGTTTAAAAGTTTCCACTAACTATAGAAAAGAGTATGTAATTAAAGGTCACTCAATAAGAAAGAAGGAGATCATCAACAATTGAAATGTTATTTTATCTGTTAATTGATTTGGTTCAAATGTAACATATACAAACTTCAATTAAGCAATGAAATCCAACCATTTAATAATTCATATTATAATTTTTAAAGGAAATTTATGTGGAAATTAATATTTACAAATCAAAACACCTGTGCAAAGCACGGGCCAACAGCTAGTAATAAGAAAAAAAAAAAAAATACATAAACCATAATCCATCTTGAGGGTTTCCTAAAAAAAAAAAAAAATCCATCTTGAGTAGGCAAGATTGAAAGACAATATTAAAATAAAAATATATATATATATATATATATATTGATTAATATTAATAACAAAATAAATAGACAATTGTAAACATCTATAATTGTCATATAAAATTTGATATAAACATAAAACATAATCTGCCTTGATACAAGTTTATTTAGAATTTGATTTGAACTCTCATTATTATTGTGGGGGGGTAAAAGCCCAGACATACCTATTGGGCCGGGGGCCCTATTTTGAAGATTATTGTATGTCTGAAGAGGAATAACGGGTTGGGGTAGAGTTCATCTGAAGGCACTCAACTCAGAAATGGAGGAAGAGTGCCATCCGAAGAGGTCACCCTTTGTCCGAAGAGTTTTTACTCATCAGATACAAATAGTCTTGATCAAACAGCAATCCCAATGGCAAAGATAAGCTCTGGGCATACCTGGGAATGATAAGGACAAAGAAATATCTCAAGGAAAAGCTGCTACCACCGCATTAAATGCACTGCAGCTGCTTTTCTGGCCGCATTAAAGTGGAGGAGACCCCTGAACAGTATAATCTTAGCTACCACCACTCACAGAGAGTTAAAGAGGATACCTGATGGGACACGCACTCAAGTGGATGCTTAGATGAAAAACAAGTGGACGATGAAGATGATGGGAGAGGGTGCTATATAAGGAGAAGAGGCCTCTGATAAAAAGGGGGAAAAAAAGGAGAAAAGGGGGAGCGAAAGTAGAAAATAATTTTATTGTAGCTCCAAGAGTTGTAATCACTTTTCATTCAGTAATACACCTCTTTAGACGTACCCTTGTCCAATTATTCAAGCATGATGTTATGTTAATTCATCCTTAACTACCAGAATCAATCACTGTTTAATTTACAATCAGCCCAGTTCTTTCGCCCACTCTCTACAAATTCATTGTCTTGGGTTCTTTGGGTTCATAATCCATCCCTGTTGGGCTTAGGCTACAAAAATCGACCCTACAATTATGCTCAAGATTCTCTATAGTTTTAATAAGTATATTTCATATCATCAAGATAAAAAAACAAAAACAAACAATTCATAGTTACTAAAAACAAAATTAAGAGATTAATCTTAATACATAAAATTTATGCATCTAATTTGGTTCCATAAATTAAATTGAGAAAATAATTATTAAATAAAAAATAATAGAAAATGAAAGGTTGAATTCTATATTTATTTTAAAAGCAAACATGGTAGAGTGATATGTATACAATTTTCCAGGAATATTGCTATATATACTCTTAGGTTTTGGCTCTTTGGTGTTTTATTGTGTCAAGGAATTCTTTTCCCCCTTATTCAGTAACAGGGCAATTCTATGCTAATTGTAGACTTCCTTTTTTTTTTTTTTTTTCCTAGGTTGAGAGGGGGCAAAGCATTTGAGTTTTAAGAAGATTTCTAAATATTAGCATATCTGAGGATTTTTAGGAGGAGTGGGGTGGGCATTTGCCACAACCCCCCGCGCTCGACTCCTGTTACTTATCTCCTTCTCTACTTAAAGGGTGAATTTTGCATTTTACCCTATATATTATACTATTTTCACATTCTTGCCACATCACAATGATGAACAAATAAGTGAAATAGTTATTCTTTTTTAGTTAAGAACTTCACCTAGTATGAGATTACATGGCTTTAGCTCATGATGTAAAACATTTATCATTTCATTAATGAAAATTTTTAATCTTCCCATCAAAAAAATAAAAAAATAACTTCACGATGGGTATAAATAATTTGTGCTAATAGGTTATTGCCATCCCTAACTTCACCTAGTAGATGTAAAAATAATTAAAATTAAAATTAAAAAATAAAAATAGAGAAAACTGAACCAAAAAAAAAAAAATTGTAAATCTTCGCGTGAAACGCTTGTACAACCTCTTGAATGGTGCCTTACGTATGATAATGTTTCAGTCACAACATAACACAAACTACGCTTCTTCCAAAAAGTGTAACAAATTATAGATGATGTCAAACTCACAATAGGAAAATTGCAAAATTTATACTAAACAATTTAGATATATGATTATTTAAATACACATACAATTAGGAATTGAATAATACACAAAAAGTTCTTCAAGTTACACACTTAGATAAAATTTGATGAAAAATAGAGAATAATTCTCATCGACCCTCACTAATAATCTCACCAAGCATAGGTTTAGATTTAATTGATGTTGAATTTTCTGCAGCAACCACCATGCTTGTACTTGCTGATGATGAGTTAAAATAGCTAGTATTAGTTCCTATAGTTGCACCCTCACTCAATATATTGGTTATATCATCATATGTCCAATCTGTCAAATATCCTGGCCTTGAAGTTACGGTGCTCACTTCAATATCTCCTGAAAGCATTCCCACCACACGCGACATTGATGGCCTCAACGTTGGGGACGCTTGAGTGCATAGAAGAGATACTCCTATCAGCTGTTTTACTTCTTTCTCATCGAATTTTGATAACGTAGAGTCCACAAGGTCTACTTCACGGTTGTTTTCATGTAACTGCCAAGCCTGAGAAAGATACATATGTTATTAGAATAGCTTTACAATATTGTATTCAATCCAAATTCATACTTTCTGTTTCAATGAGTCTAGGTGTTCATAATATAGTATAAAGATATTGGTAATGAGTATTCTAATTGTCTGAATGAATAAGACAATCGTGTTTTACAAGGGATCTAAATAAAATCCAGTTTTTTCCCCTAAACTCATACAAAGGCTCATTTTGTGAATCTAACTTTTGCATAAATAAGAACAACCAAAACAAAATAAAACTTAATGCCTTATCTTGAATTTAATAAAATAACTTTGAAAGAGGCTATTGCAAAATTTTGGTCACACAAAACTAGGCTCTTGCTAGGGTAGATTTGGGTGTGGAGACTCATTTCATTTCCTATTATGGTGCAAAGTGGGCTTATTTTCAAATACTCTAAATTAGTAATTAAAATTTATCTTGCTTCCTTTGGACGTCCAAACTTTCTTCTTAAGAATATCCAAGTTTAATTTATTCATTTAGAGCAAAAAAAATAAAAAATAAAAAATAAATAAAATCCATTCAATTAAAGAAAGATAACAATCTTATACATGGAGTGCAAGAATACTGTGCATACCCATTCAATCAGATATATCTTTTCTTCTTCCAGGCTTGAGTCAGCATTTGGCCTCCCACTAACAATCTCAAGAGCCACAACACTAAAGGCAAACACATCAACCTTCTCTGTAAGGTGCCCACGCATGGCATACTCCGGTGCAAGATACCCACTATATCAGTAAAAATCGCACGCAAAGTTTAATACTAACATAACTAAAAAAATAATGAAATCAAAAGGACAAGGTGACAAGCTAAGACTCTAGGATCTTACATGGTCCCTGCAATGCGAGTGCTTATGTGGGTCTTTTTATCATCATAAAGCTTGGCCAAGCCAAAGCCTGATATTTTGGGGATGAGATTAGAGTTAAGAAGGATATTACTGGCCTTCACATCTCTATGTACAATTCGAAGCCGTAACTCCTCATGAAGATAAGATAAACCTCTTGCTACACCCAAGCATATATCAAAGTGTGCTGACGAACTGAGATTCAAATTTCTATTTCCTGTCTCATGCAAGCATATAAATTTAATCTACTTAGTATAAATAACTAGTTACACACACATAGAGAAATAGCAAAGACAGGTCCACATACCAAATAATGCTTGATCAAGACTTTTATTCTCTAGATACTCGTACACAAGGAGTCTGAAAGTTCAATATGGGTATGAAACACCCTTGAACGTTTAGACCCCCAAATACAAAATAACCAATTCAAGCTATATATCAAACAACGTATGTGTGGAAAATGATAACAAGCTTATAAATGAATTGATAAACAATCTAAACCATAAATAATCACAATCACAGCAGTAATTAAATGGTAAAGATAAAGGGAAGAGAGATGCAAACACAAAGACAACACGCGATGTGTTATCGAAGAGGAAACCGAAGCCCTCGGCGTAAAACCTCTCCGCCGCCCTCCAAGTGGTCAATAATCCACTAGAAAATGTAGTTGGGATACATAAACAGCAATAGACCCTCCAAGCCTAATCTACCCAGGTACCTAAGTCCTCCAAACTTCCTGCTCCAACGAGGTTGCGCCGAACCTTTTTATTTTCTAACTTACCGGATTCCGCTATAGCCCATAGCATCAACCAATCACCATTGGTCCTTCCCAAATTGCTTCCTTTAGCACCAAATAAACCTTCTCACAAACGTGGGTGTGGTGAGAAAAGGATTTGGTCAATGACCTCTCAAGGGTATGACAATGGAGAGGGAGAGAGTAGAGGAATTTATAGAGACTCTAAGGTAAAGATTGTGGATGAATCAATCTTGTTTTTCTCTAGGGTTTCTCTCAAAAATTCTCTTTGGAAGCTCTCACAATTTAGTGGGTATAAGGGTCTATATATAGTGGGGTGAGAAAGAAATACGAAGAGACAGTTTTTGCCAAACAGGGTAAATTGGCGGCTTGGTCTCGCGGCTTGTCCAAGTCGCGACGTAATGGCCTGGCCAGCCTGGGATTTTGTCCTGTAGTGCGATAGCTAGCGCGACCCTTCAGCTTCCCTGTGTGCATCTCACGTGCCTGAAGTTGGCGACTTGCAGCCGCGAGCCACTCGCGAGTCCTAGCCGCAAAGCTCTGCTTCTTTGCACATTCTTGAGCTTTTCTTCACATCTTCTCACACACTACCCTTACAATAATCCCACCTAAATATAGGGTTACTAAGTGCTTAAATTACAAGCAAATTGGCATGGAATAAAGCCAACAAGATGGTTGATAAATTTCAACCTTACAATCTCCCCCTTTGGCTATTCCATGACAAAACCCTAAAACAAACTCTAGACTTAACGCGTGAGTTGGAAACAGTTGGAAAACTCACTCACACCTAACTCTAGAATCTGCGAAGGTTTAGAACCATAAGAACAAGTAACTCCTGAAACAGAAAAACATAATAAGTTCATTGTATACAGAAACTTGTAATGCATATGGAGCAAGCACAATGCGATCGTGCACAATGGAATAAAGCAATAAACCATGGCAAGACCAAAACAGGTAATCACTATAACCAAGTGATCACAATGCTCATTCACACTTGGAATGAACATCCGGACATTCAAGATGATAAACATGAGGCAAATCGCTTGAATGACCAACACCCAACCAATGCACAGTACAAGATGTATGTGCATTTAGGAAAAATCCTACAAGGGCACAAGAGTGACAGTACTTAGAAAAAAATGCAAGACATTTAGTTGGAAGTACTGATTTAACAAAGCACAAAGGCTGTATAAAGCATGGCACAAACCACAAAGGCCTACAAACGTGCATTGAAACAAACAAAACAGAACATGTGCTGAATAACATCATATTATATATGAGTAACAACTGAAATAAACAACTGTGCCAGTGAACCACAAGTTTTTTTTAAAAGTATAGAGACCAAATCTCATAGGTTAAAAAACTATAATAAACACAACAAAGTATGTAGTAACTATAAAAGCTTTAAAAGACTCCCCCTTTCAAAATGCATAAACTCCCCCTTTCAATATGCACCCTCCTTTTCATTCTTAAGCTTCGCTCCCCCTTGCTATGCTGCTCTCCCCCTTTTTGGCACGAATAGCTAAAGATTGTCTTCCAGCTTCTGTTGTATGTTATCTAACTGTAACTCAATGGTTCCGAGACACATTTGAGTTTGACTGTGAAAGGAGTTGAGAAGTCCTTCCAAGTCAAAAATCCGATGAAGCACAGTTTCGATGAAGTAACTTTGCTTTGGCATTTGGAAACTAGGAGGAACAGACTGGGTACCGGTTGATTGTGCATGAGTAACTGTAGTAGGAGCAGATGGAGATGCTTGTGTGGATGGCTCAGTTTTAGGTTTCTTGGAGGAATGACTCTGGCTTGCTTGGAGAGAGTACTGGGATATTGGTCGAGAACGAGGCAATAATCTCTCATCTGATGATGGACTAACACCTTTACTAAGAACAATCTTCATGACTAGACTGCAGAATGGAAGAATTGTTTGTGTTGCTGAACGGGCTGATGTTTTCCCAATGACTTGGAATATATGAGCACAGATGTCAATCGGGACACCAAAAATGAGATCACACAGAAATTTAGCCCTTCCAAGATTGATGAAGGCAGTGTTTGATAGTGGGTAGAGATTGGAGAACATGATCAGCTTCAAGGTTGTCAAGTCAGGTGGAAACAGTGCAGTGCTTATAGATGATCCTGTGCTTCCCACTTCATGTTCATTCCCAAGAACATGAAGGATGTCTTGTGCCCGAAGTTCCCTATCATCGTATGGAGTTCGATCCACATCTTTTGGTCTGGTGATGCGAAGAACCTTAGCAATGGAGTCTGCATTTATGGAAAATTTTGTTCCTCGTACCCAGCATTTCAACTCAACTCCTGTGTATCTGGCATTTGAGAAGAATTCCTTGACCAATTCTTCAGTTGGATCCTCAAAATTTCCAATTAAGCCAACCCAATCTCTTTCTTCAAAGATCTTAGGGATAAATGTTGTCCCTAGGGTATCAAACTTTACAACTCTTTCCACAATGGGAGAAGACTCTTTGAAGATGTCTATGTAGGTCTTTGAATCAGTAGGAGTCCTGAATCTCTCAACGGTAGAGTTCTTGGATGACTTAGACGATAATCGTGTCCGTTTAGCAACCGGGGTTGACGGATCATCAGTTACAATGCCTTTGCCTTTGGATGAACAACGAGTTATCTTTTTCTTGGTGTTTGAAGAAAACATGATGTAAAAATGGATTCTTTTTCAGTGAGACACGAAGTGTTTGAAAGAGTGATTTGGGGAAGACAATGAACAGTCACTGATATTCGAGGAAAAAATTGAAAAACCATTTAAAAACTGTCTTTAAAACACAAAACACGCGATTTTCGTGATTGGATCAAGTCGCCAGTAAGTCGCCAGGATAAGCCGCGAGACACTGTGAAGGTAAGAAATTTGAAAACTTTCTCTAAGTGTTTTTCGCGACTGGAAGGTCTACTTGTGAAAGAGTCATGATATGAGCCGCGAAAATCTCTGAGTGCTCCTCGCGACTGGACCTTCCACCCGTGAACAAGTTGCCACACTGACCCGCAAAAATCATAAAACTCAAATTTTGAAAAAAATTTCTAAGTCTTTTTTGTGATTAGAGCATTGACTCGCCAGTGAGTCGCGAAAAATCTCTGAGTGAGTTTGCGACTGGGGTATGCAACTGGGCCAACTCGCGACTTAGTCGCCAAAACAGGACAACACTGTTTTGAAATTTTTGACATTTTTGTAAAAACAAAGTACTTTCCAAAAACAAATCAAAACACTCAAAAATCTTTTTGTGTTTGATCAGCAGAGATTGAGCATGTGAAAACACATTTAATCAAGTACAATCACAAAAATGAATATGACATTCATTGAACATAGACTTGTGTGTTGTGTGTGGATACCGAAAATGAGATAGTCCTTAGTCCAATGTGAAGCTTCAATGATCAATTCAATCAAGGCATACACAACTAGCACTAGATAATGTAACCTATCTCAATTATAGAAACATGCATATATGACCTCCCACAAGTACTTGATAACAATTCTTTGAAGCTTTTCATTTGGCTCCAATTCAACATATCATTTGCAACTTTTGAGCAAAGAAAATCTCATTGAGAGATGGATGCTTGAAATTTTTGATATTTCAATTAATGAGTTAGCCTTTGACTTTTTGGGCATCATACATATTATTTTGGTCGCTTTCCCTTTTTCCTAATCAAATACTTGTATGTGCGACAGGCTTTTGTAACTCTATATCTCTTTTCATTTGGAGATTTACATTTAGAGAGCTCTTTTTAAGCATAAAAATAAAAAGTGGGAAGATATATAGACATGAGTCTATGCAAGTCTCAAGATCAACAAAACCATTCACTAATCATTCATGACAAGGTTAAAGATCTATTTACAACAGTCACATAGATTTCAGAATTTCTTCCATAATGATATGAGTGCATGAGAGACAAGCTACGCTTGTTAAATGCACAAAACCATAAGTACAAAGGTACAAGGCAAAACATGCTTTGAGACAAAACTCAACAAAACCGATCAAACTTTTTAGGATTTTCTACTTTTTTTTGTGTGTTTTTAGATTTTTGACACAATTTTTTTTTTTTTTAAAAATATCCACAAAAAAATGAAGACAAACCTAAGACACACAAAGCAACCAAGAACACAATAAGATATCATGGAAGATTGAGTTTAAGGAATGATACCGACACCAATTGTCTTACACAAGGATTCAAACCTTGGGCCATCAAGAGGTTCGGTGAATATGTCTGCCTTCTGATTGTCAGTCTTGATGAACTCTAGACATACTGTCTTGTCTTCTACCAAGTCCCGAATGAAGTGATAGCGGATCTCGATATACTTTGATTTGGAGTGCTGAACTGGATTCTTTGACAAGTTTATGGCACTAGTGTTATCACAAAACACACACATAGTGTCTTGAGAAATTCCATAGTCATGCAATAGCTTTCTCATCCATAACAGTTGAGCACAACAACTTCCTGCTGCAATGTATTCAGCTTCAGCCGTGGACAGAGATACTGAATTTTGCTTCTTGCTCATCCATGAAACCAAGTTATTTCCAAGATAGAAGCACCCACCAGAAGTACTTTTCCTATCATCAATGCACCCTGCCCAGTCAGCATCTGAATATCCCGCCAAACACTCATTCGAATCTTTTGTATACCAAATCCCATAGTCGGATATGCCATTTACATAGTGAATGATTCGCTTAACTGCTGTTAAGTGGGATTTTTTAGGACCAGCTTGAAACCTTGCACATACTCCGACACTGAATGCAATATCTGGCCTACTTGCTGTGAGATAGAGAAGACTGTCAATCATACTTCGATAAAGGGTTGGATTAACGTCAACACCAGTTGCATCTATGCTTAACTTTGCTAAGGAACTCATGGAAGTAGAAGCATGTTTCTTGGAGTCCAGACCAAATCTTTTAACAAGATCTTTGGCATACTTCTCTTGAGAAATAAATATTCCATCTCTCCGTTGTTTCACTTGAAGCCCAAGGAAGTAGTTCAACTCTCCCACCATGCTCATTTCAAATTCCTTTTTCATTTCTTCCGAGAACTCGTGAGCTAGTTGATCAATTGTGAATCCAAATACAATATCGTCCTCGTACACTTGAGCAACAAGAAGGGATTTTTCATCTCTTTTAATAAACAATATGTGATCTGCTTGACCTCTTTGAACCTACGATCCAATAGGTAAGTAGTGAGACGATCATACCATGCTTTTGGCACTTGCTTCAACCCATACAAAACTTTCTTCAATCTTAGTACATGACCCAGGAAGTGAAGATCTTCAAACCCCTTTGGTTGTTCAACAAAGACTTCTTCATTGAGAAAGCCGTTTAAGAAGGCACTCTTTACATCCATTTGGTACAACTTGAAATCCATGATGCATGCTATGGATAAGAGAATTCGAATGGACTCTAGTCTTGCTACCGGAGCAAATGATTCATCAAAATCTATGCCTTCCACCTGAGTATACCCTTGAGCCACCAATCTAGACTTATTTCGGATAACTTCACCATCTTCATCTGTTTTGTTCTTAAAAATCCACTTAGTGCCGATCACATGTGTATCTTCAGGCCTTGGAACTAATTCCCACACATCATTTCTAACAAATTGGTGTAGCTCCTGGTGCATAGACTCTACCCAATTCTCATCTTCTAGTGCTTCTACCTTTTTAGGTTCAAATTGAGCAAGATAGCAGTTGTATGTTACATGGTTAGCAGTATACTTTGGCCCTTTTCTCAAACGAAGTCCCTCGTTCACATCCCCAATAATATTACTTGATGGGTGATTGAGAGTCACTCTTGATGAAGGTTTCTTGGAAGTTGAGAGTTCCTCATCACGAGAAATTGGGGTTTGAATTTCTGGAGGAGTGAGTGGACTTGAGACTTCTTGTGTTGATCTAGTCTCTCTTCTTGATACAGGAGGTGTGGACTCCTTTCCGGGTGTTACTTTCTCAGCATCATCACTTAGAAGCATATTATCATCATCCTCATTCTCCTTGAGTTTGAGCCCCTTTCCATCATCCTTAATTTCCTTTTCAGATATGGTGTCATCTATGACCACATTGATTGACTCTATCACCGTCTTAGTACGCTTGTTGTACACTCTATAAGCTCAGCTATTTATGGAGTATCATAGGAGTATTCCTTCATCACTCTTAGCATCAAATTTTCCCGGATTTTCCCTATCATTTAGGATGTAGCATGTGCTTCCAAATACTCTGAAATACTTCACCTTGGGTTTCTTTTCTCTCCATATTTCATATGACGTCTTCTTTGTCCCTGCTCGGAAATAGATTCTGTTACAAATGTGACAAGATGTGTTCATAGCTTCAGCCCAAAACCTTTGAGGTATGTTCTTGTTGAGTAGCATGACTTTTGCCATCTCTTGGATCACCCGGCTCTTTCTTTCTACCACCCCATTTTGTTGTGGAGTCTTTGGGGCTGAAAATTCCTTCTTGATACCATGCTCTTCACAAAACGATTCAAATTTAGCATTCTTAAATTCCTTCCTATGATCACTTCTGATTTTGACTATGGGAACTCCTTTTTCATTCTGCAGTCTCTTGCATAATCTTTGCATTTTATCACATGCTTCGGACTTCTCTCTAAGGAATTCCACCCAAGAGTATCTTGAGAAATCATCAACTACCACCATAATGTATCTCTTTCCTCCTAGGCTTTCAATTCTTGTAGGCCCCATTAGATCAACGTGAAGAAGTTCCAAACACCGTGAGGTAGCAATCACATTCGCTTTTTGATGGTTTGCTTTTGTTTGTTTCCCCTTTTGACATGCTCCACATATAGTCTTCTCCACCTTTCCAAACTTTGGAAGTCCCTCAACTGCTTCAAGTTTAGAGACTTTACATACTTGTTTGAAGTTTGCATGTCCAAACCTGTGATGCCAAAGTTTCAGCATATCAACACGAGCACTTCTACACGAAATAGGTGCCGTAGGAACTACTCCATAGCAATTATCAGTAGTCCTATTTCCCTCCAAGACTTGAATCCCTTTTTCATCAATGATTATGCACCCCTTCTTTTGAGAATTGAACAGAAAATCTTCATCACATATTTGAGTAATACTTAGGAGATTTGCCTTCAATCCTTGATGTATAGCACTTCTTTCAATAGAGGTAATCCCGGGTATTTCAAACCGTCCCTTTCCTTCCGAGAACATGAGCATGACTCCCATCACCAAAAGTCACATAATCACATGCTTTCTCTTTCAGAGTCTTAAACAGTGATTTATCTCCTGTCATATGACAAGAACATCCACTGTCAAGGTGCCATAAGCACGAGTTAAATACCTTCAATGAGGTGTGCACAAACATACAAGCATGAGACAAGCATTCTTGACCATCAAACATAAATTCATTGTTATTTTCCATGCTTTTTCCAGATTGAATTTTCTTTTTCAGATTATCAACCTTTTCACACAATGTTCTATTTCTTCTTTTGTATTTCTCAATCAAAGAGTTAGACTCACATAGACTATTGTGTAGAATGTGGTTCTTACTTTCAAAGTATTTCAGCATGTGAATGAACATCCTAGCATGTTTCCTGGATTTAATTAGCTCTAAGAGTTCCTTTTTAGAATATCCTTCAAACATACTCATAGAGTCATTATCACAAACACTTAAACCACAATTCAGCATGACCCTTTTTATAGCTGCATCCATAGCCAAGGGGTCTAGGATCGCACTCAGGTAATCAAACCACAAAGAGTGCACCTGCTCTGATACCAATTGAAAGTTCAATATGGGTAAGAAACACCCTTGAACGTTTAGACCCCCAATTACAAAATTACCAATTCAAGCTATATATCAAACAACGTATGTGCGGAAAATGATAACAAGCTTATAACAGAATTGATAAACAATCTAAACCATAAATAATCACAAACACAGCAGTAATTAAATGGTAAAGATAAAGGGAAGAGAGAACAAACACAAGACAACACGATGTGTTATCGAAGAGGAAACCGAAGCCCTCGGCGTAAAACCTCTCCGCCGCCCTCCAAGCGGTCAATAATCCACTAGAAAATGTAGTTGGGATACATGAACAGCAATAGACCCTCCAAGCCTAATCTACCCAGGTACCTAAGCCCTCCAAGCTTCCTGCTCCAACGAGGTTGCGCCGAACCTTTTTCTTTTCTAACTTACCGGATTCCGCTATAGCCCATAGCATCAACCAATCACCATTGGTTCCTTCCCAAACTGCTTCCCTTAGCACCAAATAAACCTTCTCACAGACGTGGGTGTGGTGAGAAAGGATTTGGTAATGACCTCTCAAGGGTATGACAATGGAGAGGAAGAGAGTAGAGGAATTTGTAGAGACTCTAAGGTAAGATTGGGGATGAATCAATCTTGTTTTTCTCTAGGGTTTTCTCTCAAAAATTCTCTCTGGAAGCTCTCAATTTAGTGGGTATAAGGGTCTATATATAGTGGGTGAGAAAAAAGAACAGTTTTTGCCAAACAGGGTAAATTGGCAGCTTGGTCTCGCGGCTTGTCCAAGTCGAGAGTTCAAGTCGCGACGTAACGGCCTGGCCAGCCTGGGACTTTTGTCCTGTAGTGCGACAGCTGGCGCGACCCTTCAGCTTCCCCGTGTGCATCTCACGTGCCTGAAGTTGGCGACTTGCAGCTACGAGCCACCCGCGAGTCCTAGTCGCGAAGCTCTGCTTTTTTGCACATACTTGAGCTTTTCTTCACATCTTCTCACACACTACCCTTACAATAATCCCACCTAAATACAGGGTTACTAAGTGCTTAAATTACGAGCAAATTGGCACGGAATAAAGCCAACAAGATGGTTGATAAATTTCAACCTTACAGAGTCGTTTATCTCCCTCAATGCAACATCCATGCAACTTCACAAGGCTACGGTGTTGCACAGCGGATATAGTAGCAATTTCAGCTATGAATTGGTTCTTTCCTTGGTGTGATGTTACCGAAAGTTGCTTCACAGCAACTACTCTCCCATCATAAAGTGTTCCCTATTACAAAATACCAACAAAATATTAAAGAAAATATTTTTTAAAAATAACCACATCTACATATGATTTTAATCCATTAGAATAAATTAAAAACAGGGTTTGGCTAATTAGGATGGATGGCTTAATATATATAATTTACATTTCTTATCTGATTGATGGCTCAAGTCAAACAATGTAAAACAAAACAATACAATATCCATTTATATACAAAATTTTTAAGGATGAAACTCTAAACATTGTATTTGCTTAATGGTAATCTTCAAAATGAAATTTTATGTACATTTTAATCATTTTCAATCTCATGCGGCTCATACCATTCAAAGGAAAAGTATTAGCAGGGATGGCAACATTTCCCAAATATAAATGTTCTACAAAACACTAGATAGCCTTCAATTCATTTGGTCCAAAATGTCAAATTTTTTAATAATAATAAATTTTTTTTTTTTTAAGTT